>OMKZ01012495.1:3444-13981 GCA_900302535.1 Neoniphon sammara
TCCAAGCTTCGACCCCTTTGCACGGCAGAAGGTGGACTCTGAGGCCTTTGATCATGAAGACTGCAACTGCAAGACTCATGTTTGTCGACTTCTTGTGAGCATGTCCTCCAGGATAATAAGGCAGGTAATGAATTGCAGGGTGGTCATGTGCTAATCAGCTAGGGCTGATTTTTTTTCCCCAGTAACTGATTTATCTGCTACATTGCGATAACCTATATATCTGCCATTATGCAGTGTGTGTGTGTGTGTGTGTTTATTTAGCCTCTTACAAAATGAAAAATGTGAGATAAAAATTAAACATACTTTTAAAAAAAAGCAGATTTTTTTTTTTTTTGGCATTTCTGCTTTTTTGACAGTGTAAGTAGAGATACATAGGAAAGACAGGGGAAAGAGAGAAGGAATGACATGCAAAGGGCCTGAGGCCAGAATTAAACCCGGGCCACTGCACTAACAATATGTGGTATGCGCTCTCAGGTGATCCACCAGGGCACCCAAATCAAACATCTTTCGAGTATTTTTTAAATAGCGTGGGGATGAGGGTCCCAGTGTAGGTTTAAATGGATGAAGAGAAAACAGTGCTTTTGAGAAAGTAGGTGGTACAGAATTCCTTCTTCAGTAATTTCAATTGCATTAAAATCCCTATCAAGTTATCTAATTTTCTCAAATTTTATTAAGGAGTTGATAAAGTTGACCTACACTCATCACAACGTAATGTAACTTAGAAGGATTAAGTGTCAAGGATAAAAAATGTACTAATAATTATATTAGGAAACAGAGTAGCAAATGTTGTCACCAAGGTCAAGTGATATCACAGTGTGCTGTCTCACGTTCCTCATTCCTCTTCAAGCCCTTGCACTCTGACACACTTGGAGATTTACTCTGATTACACAGGTGACATCAGTCTGTGAGGGTTAATGTCACGTTCACGTCATATGGTATTCACTTTAAGTACCAATTTCCGACTTCTAAATAGCGTTCACGTCATCATCCAACTTGTAATGACCATTAGAAAGCTGATATTTTTCTGATAGTTCCGATATGTCCAAGTAGGCGATAAATGATGCAGAAGTACCTGTTAAATGGCGACTGCTAAACATAAAAATAAATTCAAACTTAATACTACATTCATATTTTTAAACAACAAACCAATTCTGCCTACCCCAAAACAGAATATTTTGTTAAATTAATGGTTTACTAGTGTTACCTTTTTATATAGACGTAACTTGTATCTTTATTGATCATTGAAATTCATGTGACACAGAAGCAGCACAGAAGGGAATGTAGTTAACATTCAAAAGCTATCCATAAATATCTATGTAAACACACCCAATGCCATCTAGATTCTGGGGGGATGGTTGTGATTGGGGGGTTTGAAATTATTCAAAGGAAATTATAAGCTTTAAGTTTTTTTTCCACGTTGCTTTCAACCATTATCCTTAACATGTTTGTTAATGAATTTTAATCATACATTAAAATGAATCTATATCAGTGAAGATGTAATGATGTAACACAACATTGCACCATTTTTTTAATCAAAGAAAGAGTTTCAATGCACAGAACACCCAGGCATTAATTAGCATGAAGAAGTGAAAAAGATATGTAAGCGCTATGGCCTGAAGTAATCCTTCACAATTTTGTGAATGATCGTACTGTGCAGCATAAAAAAATAATAATCACAAAATAACATTGGTAAAATGAGGCTTATAGTGAAGGGATTTGAACAGCAATTTGCTCATCCTCCCAAACTCAGGGTGAAGCTACTAATCGGCTATAGTGATGGTATCGTCAGGATTTTATCTTTATCTCATCATAACCTTGTCAGTCTGGTTCATACTCTTACTGGTTCTTTTTTTTTTTTTTTTTTTTTTTTTTTTTTTTTTTTTACTAAAGAATTGTTTTTTTTTTTAATTATTTAAAAAAAAAAGAATAAATTCAGAACAGGATTAAAATTTATTTATATTTTAAATATAACTAAATATTGTTTCTAGAGCAGCAACAGTAACGTTTACAACAGCAAAGTCACTATAACTCAATAATATCTCAATGGAAACAAATCTAAAATGGCAATAAAATTAATGTTCCTGACATCAAAATGCTGAGTGAAGAAGAAAGAATGAAGAACACAGACATCAGTCAGTATCAGACACTCATCCTGTCCTCCTCCCTCTGCTGCTGGTTGAGGGAGGAGGGGCTGATTTGGGAAGGTGGGATGCTGTCTCAGAAATTTGCCACATTTTAAGATTTGTGGCAAACTAAGCTAAACTGTTAGGCTACATAAAGACAGCTTTCGTTTTTGTGTGTTCATAACAATTCAGACAGACAAGGCAGTTGAAAATATCACTTTTCTACATGTTTATGCTTGTTGAACAAGTGTTTTGATAAATTACTCTCATTGGCTTTTTTTGGTGTCAAGCTTTTATTACACTTTCAGTAATGAGCATAGTTGACCAGTGTTAATTTTGTCAACTAAAACTTGAACAAAAACTTTTCGTTGACGACCCTTTATTCCGTGACTAATTTGTGACGAGAACGTAAATTTAATAAGCACTGACAACAAAAACGAAATCTCTGTTCATTATGAACTGACGAGTAAACGTGATGAAAAAGATGATGCTGGCCGGCTGGACAATCTGGATTACAACCATCCTTAATGCCCTTATTGTTTTTCTTTTTAACCAATTAATTATCTTTACTCAAATTCAAACTCTCAGTCTATCATTCTGATTGGGTAACGTCCCCCCGCCCTCCGCGCGGTGGCAGTGCCTTGGCTCTGGAGCGGGAACAACAACTGGTCAGGGTGTTAAATATATAGAAAATAAACAAGAACCTGTGAAGGACATGATTATGTATTGAGACTTTTTCTAGCAAACCTTGTAGACATTCATTTTTAATATACAAGATCAATATGGTACATTCTTTGTTTAAATAACTAAACACATAATTAAAGGTATGCTTACAATGGAGTTTTTACTACCATGACAAACATCCTTTTGCAAAATCTATTACAGTATAACAAAACTGTCAAATTTCGTCAAAAGACTAAAATGAGACTAAAACTAAAACTTATTTCCACTGACTAAATTTTACCTAAAACAAAACTAAAAGACTAAACTGTGACTTTAACCAAATCAAGTCTTTGGTGAGTGACTGAGTCTAAAAGGAAATGAAAAATTCTTGTCAAAATTAACACTGTCATTGACTCAAGTAAAACTTTATCTATCACTTCACCTGGTTGACTGTCTCCACCACGGCCTCTCTGCTGTCCATTCTGTGTGTGTGTGTGTGTGTGTGTGTGTGTGTGTGTGTGTGGAGGAGCTGAGCCCTGCCCTCAGTGAAACTCCAACATAGACAGCAGAGGACAGAAGCAGTGCACCCATAAATGACACCAAAACGCAGTGGAGAACTCTCAGCATTGTTTTCTTCTGTTCATTTGGCTTAGGCGCTGTGAAAAAAACGCTTAGGCACTGTGCCTAAGTCTTAAATGGTAGGGATAACCCTGGTAATGTAAGTGTGCAAAAGAGTGATGACAGTTATTGTAATGTGCATTGTAGTATGTGGATTGAATGAACGTGCATTGAATGTACGTGTACAGAAAGTGTCACAATGTGCCAGTCTTAGTCCTGAGGTGCTGGGAAGTACTGGCTGCCATGGCATTGTGGAGTCTGATGGCTGTACGCACAAAGGAGCCCCCAAGGCAATCTTAGGCATGTGGCTGAATGAGTCTGCGGCTGAACATGCACCTCAGCCACCTCAGTTCAGCAGAGAGGATGAGAGGGATTGTCCAAGATGGCTTCCAGCTTGTCTCTCATCTTCTTCTCTACCACTGCTTCCATGCTGTCCAGCTCCATTCCTACCACAGAGCTGGCTTTCCTCATTAGCTTTCCCAGCATGTTGGCACCACAAGTGCCAATGCCTCCTCTCCAGCACACCACAGCAAAGAATTAACCTTCTCGCCACAACAGACTGGTAGAATATCCATAGCCGCGCAGCGTAGTACTGCACACATTGAAGGACCTGAGTCTCCTCAAGAAGAATAGTCTGTTCTGTCCCTTCCTGTAGGGGGCATCACATCAGTGTTTTCCAACCCGTCCAGTTTGTTGCTGAGAGGAACCCCTAGGAACTTGTAGGTGTCCACTATCTGCACTTGCTCCCCCTGTATGGTAACAGGTGTTGGGGGCACCTTGTTTCACTGGAAGCCACCACCAGCTGCTTCAGCTGCTTCCCAATGTCGAGCTGGAGGTTGTTGCAATCACACCATCCTACAAAATTCTCTACAAGGTCTCTGTACTCCATGTCTTTAGTGATACAGCTGGCAATGGAGGAGTCATTTGGGAATTTCTGCAGGTGGTATGTTCCTGAGTCAAAGCGGAAGTCAGAGATGTTGGGGTGAACAAGAATGATGACAGGACAGTTCCTTAGGATACACTGGTGTTACACATCACCACATCTGACAGGCTGCCTTGAAGCCTGACATACTGTAGCCTGTCAGTGAGGTCGTCTGTAATCCAGGTCACAAGGTCCTGGGTCACCTGTGTCACCGAGAGCTTTTCAGTGAGCAGCACTGGATGGTGTTGAAGGCACTGGAGAAGTCAAAGAACATGACCTTCAAAGAGCGTCACTGCATCTCCAGGTGTGTATAAGCTCTGTGAAGCAGGTAGACGATGGCATCCTACACACTGATGTCAGCCTGGTACGCAAACTGCAGCAGTATGAAAATCGAATGTCAAGGTGACTCAGTCAGACAGGTTATGGGGTCTTGACTTGAGTATTACCAATGGTGACTCGGACTTGAACACAAAGGAACTGCACAGAAATGTTCAACTCTGATGTAAGATCTAATGACACCAAAACAATACCGCAATTGACCGAATTACACTTTATGACAACACTCATAATTAACAGCTGTCATGAACATTAATTAGCATTGTCATAAATATTCAGAAACATTCATCAACGTTCATGGCAGCTGTCATGTCATGGTAATGACAGTGTTATGTCAGTCTTATGGATAAAGTGTTACCCAAAATTATATCATCCCAAGACAGCACTATCTTTATCCTTATTGACAAAGGGACATCTCACCTACAACAGTCCAGCACTCATTGCTAATCCATAAACAGTAATACATCTTCAATGAACTTCAACACCGAAACACAGTTAATACAATCTACGTTATTACATATAACCAAAATCTATAGAGGTAGAAAACCGAACCACTGGCACTGACAGCTGTAAGACAGAAAAAAAGAGTGCAGTACTGTTTTTTGGGCATCAGGGGCAGTGCTGAGCGCTTGCTAAACAGATTAGGATGTATGGTGGTCAATGGGACTAAATACCTTAAAATGATCACTACATGACAGACATACAGACTAATATTTATTATGAAGTCATAACTATAAGCTGATGTGAAATTGGGACTCATATAGGACTCATTGACAATTACAATACATACCCACACTGCCCAACCATGACAGATGATTACCTTCATACTATGTGGCTTTTTACCTGCATATTATCCTTGTGGTCAGAGGTCAAGGGCATCCCCCTTTCCCCTGCAACCTCCAGCAATGACTTAAATGTGTGCTTGCCCTTGTTATAACACTTTGTATGATTAGACTAGGCTACTTGTAAAAAAACCCTTTGTTGCATTGATGAACGACTTGCTTTTGTATACTAGGGAAAACAGCAGATTTGTTCTATGCTGACTGCTGTTAGTCTGCCTGGGGGTTTGCTTTCAAAGGGACACGAGGGCAACAAATGGGAGAAGTTGCAGCTTTTTAGTGTTTTTTTCTTTCTTTCTTTCTTTTTCAATTTTTCTCAGGAAGCATACATACAAAACAACATTACAGACCTGGTCTATAGAAAAAAGAGGCAGAGGATTCGATTCATGTCCAATGTCCCCAGTTCAGTCCAAACTGGATTTAACTCCCAGGGATTCCAATGGTTTCTTCCATTTCTGCAGAAAAAGATGAGTCCTTCCACTGATATAATGTCCTATTTTTTCCAGAGTCACACCCTCAGAGAGCAGAGATTTCCACATGGAAACAGAAGAGGGGGTCATCCCCAATGCACTTCACCATGATGGCTTTCCTGGCCATCGATAAAAGCAATTGAACTACTTCCTCATTTTGTTTAAGAGAATCAGGGACATATCAGAGCAGACATAAAAGTGGATTTGCTGACACCTGTTGACCTATTGTTGTACTAATGTTTGTGCATATTGCCCTCAGAATGACATTCCCACAAACAATGCAGCCTAGTACCTACATGAGTTTTACATTTGGAACAATTTGGTGAACTTCCTGCTTTATACTAAAAATATACGGTGATATATAGATGTTATGAAGGATATTATATGGTAGCTCCTTATATCTTTTGCAGATTGAAATTCTGGAAAACAACTGCAGGATCTCATCCCACATATTATCCATCACACATTTGAGTAATGTACACCAGGATGTTCTTAACCATGCAAGTTTGTCCAAATCCAAACTTAATATCTTAGAATAGAATTTAGATATAAAATGCCTTTGCTCCTTGGGGTCAAGAAAAAACATCTCTAGCTGGTGAGAGTCATTTGAAAATTCCTGCAAATTGACTTTCTTATACACGTCTGACCTGCAAGTTTTTATTGAAATCTTTAATATATGATGCTGAGCTTTCAGTGATTCAAATGACTTAAATCGCCCATTCTCAAAGAGATCATAGATTCTAGTAATGCCCACTCTTTGCCAAAGTGTAAAATTTGGTCCTGTTCCCTGTGATGATAGCTCCAGGTTATCTACCAATGTTGTTAGAACATTCAGTGGGTGAGTGTTTTTTAATACTTTCTTTAATTTTCTCCATGTCCATAATACATTAGTTATCAAAGGGTTGTTCTGAGCAATGTGTGGCAATTCATTCAGGCGTTTACCCAACAGGTTCACAGGAGAAATGGGTTTACAGATCACTGATTCTACATCAAGCCAAGGAGAATCTGAATGCTCATTCACCCAGGAAGAAATAATTTGTATAGACAGTAGTATTATATATTTGGTAAACCCCACCCACCTTGTTCTTTTGGCAGCTGTAATACCTCTAATTTGATTTTAGGTTTCCTGCCAGCCCAAATAAAGTTTGACATTGCTTTATTAATAACCTTAATGTCATTTGACTTAAGAATCAAAAACAACAGATGCAGGATATAATATTTTTGGAAGGATTGTCATCTTAGTAAGGTTAATTCTGCCTAGAAATGATGAAGGGAGGTTCTGCATTTAACGATTATGTTTGGGGGTAACTCTGATTCCTAAATAATTCAATCCTGATGGAGCCCAGCGAAAGGGCTTGACACAGGCCAGTTCGGTGTGTCCACCGCTGTTCAGGAGCATTATTTCTGGTAACATAACATAGGGGAGGTCGGGGCTTCTTGTCACATGGGTAAGTTGTCACACTGTTAATATTTTAACACACGGAGGGTGCTACTTAAAAGCTGAACACTAGTTTTGTGCCTCTTTATGGTCTGATGTCATATCGAAAAGCAGAGGACACTGTGAACTGAGGTGAGCACTAATTTACCATTTTCCACACACTAAAGTAAAAAATATCAACTTGATATTTTTTGCAATAATCCTCTAGTAGTTAAAAATCTTAACAATTACACATTTGCACTTGGTAGAGGAGAGAATAAAGTGTATTATACTTTTGCTAATGTCCTGCTTTAAGCTAACTTTAAGCTATAGCTAACATGGCAGCACATGGCAGTTTGGGGCAACTTGTCTCAGTGATGGGGTAAGTTGTCACATGTGATAACTTGTCTGAAATTATTTTCCAGTTGTATTTGGGACTAATTTAATGGCCACGTTCCAGGATTGATTCAAGTTAAATGATTAATCAATCTTTTTTTTTCTGTGGTTGAATTTAAGTTTGAATTTGAAGTTCTTAAAAAAGTAAAGGAGGATGAAGAAGGCACTTAAGGCTGAAAGGCAGACACAAGGTAACACACAAGGTTTGACACAAGGCAGACACAAGGTTTGGAATCTATTCCAAAAGAAATTTGGAGGATCCAACCTACTACACCAAAGAAGAGGAAGAAAATTATAGGAAAACTTCAGATGCTTCTTCATCAGATGAAGATGAGTGCATGTGCCTTGTTTGTGTGGAGCCATTAGCAAGGAGCAGGTCCAAGAGAGACTTGAATCCAGGGTGTGAAACGCACAATGGTCTCATTAAGAGTTTATTAAGGTTTGATACCTTGTTTGTTTGAAATAATTTTCCAGTTGTAGTTGGGACTGATTTAATGTCCACGTTCCAGAATTTGTTCAAGTTCAATGGTTAATCAAACTTTCTGTATGTGAATTTTATTTTGAATTTGAATAAAAAAAAAAACACAACAATAATCTGGTTGTTGTTTTATTTGTTGCAAAATCCATTTTGACATCTTACCCCAAATAGTGTGACAACTTACCTACTGATGGGGCAATGTGTCACATCTGCAGACTCACTATTTAACTGCCTATAAGTCTGTACTGAAACATGATATGAAAATGACTTGAATACAAAATATATGCCTGAGACATTGTTCTTTCATTTGGTATGCAGTTTTTAACAATATGATGTATTGATCCCGATATATAAAAGAGTGAAAAGTGTGACAACATGCCGCAGTCTCCCCTACATATCAAACAGTCGGCAAACTAACTGAACTACGCCACCCATATGGTTTCTCTGAGCATTTCTCTATAGACAACAGTGCAATTAGCATGACACGAGATTAGCATAGTTAGCTTAATCATCGTCATATAATAAACTCCAGTACTCTGTAAAACACAGACATATCATTACACAGACACTTCCCTGAGCACCTATGTACATTCATCTAACAAATTTCTTAACATTAGCTGTTTATATGAGGAACTTATACCTGAAAACTGAATATTTATAAGAAACATACACGGACACAGTCTCCCTCATGTCATGTTATGTGTTGACTGAGGGGAGGAAGCTAGCTGTCCCTTAACGTAGCTCTCTACAGTTTTACGCTCCCTCTGCTGGTGCCCTCTTGTAACTACAGCTACCCTCAGTACTGCTTATGTCACTAACATTTTCAATATAAAACAGAAAAACTCAGAAATTACAGTAATGAAGCTGCTGCAACTTACAATCATTTCTAAATACCAGATAAAATATAAGATGAAAATACTCAGGTATAATAAGTACAAGAAAAGTAAATACCTAAATGTACACCAGCGGTGCCTTCTGAAGGCACCACTGGTGGAAGATGTCCTGAGTGGCAGGGAGTCTATCGCCGGTGATGTGCTGTGCTGCTTTCACCACCCTCTGCAGTGATTTGCGGCTGTGGGCAGAACAATTCCCGTACCAGACCGTGATGCAGCCTGTCAGCAGGCTCTCGATGGCACATCTATAGACATTTGTGAGGATGCTGGCATTCATGCCAAATTTCCTCAGTCTCCCCAGAAAATAGAGCCGCTGGCAAGCTTTCTTCACCAGTGTCTGTGTGTAGAGTCAAGGTGAAGTCCTTGGTGATGTGCACACCAAGGAACTTGAAGCTGCTGACCCTTTCAACCTCAGCATCACCAATGAGAATGGGGAGGTGTCCTCCTGCCTGCTGTCTCCTGTAGTCCATGATCATCTCCTTAGTTTTGCTGACGTTGAGAGAGAGGTTGTTGTCCTGGCACCAGCTGGTAAGTGCCTTCACCAGCTGTAATCAATGAAGAGCATTCTCACATATGTATTCCCTTTGTCCAGGTGGGTTAGCGCAGTGTGTGCTGCCAGGGCAATGGTGTCGTCCGTGGCTCTGTTTGGCCTGTACGCAAACTGAAGAGGGTCCAGGGTGTCAGGAAAGGAGGAGCAGATGTGGGTTTTGACCAGTTGCTCAAAGCACTTCATGATGACTGATGTCAGTGCGACAGGGCGGAAGTCATTTAAACTGGAGGCCACTGGCTTCTTGGGGACAGGGACGATGGTTGATGCCTTGAAGGTGGTGGGGACCACAGACTGACTCAGCGCACACCTTTAGAGCCCAGCCTGGGATACTGTCCGGGCCCGGAGCTTTGCGGGGGCTGACCCTTTTGAAGGTCCGTCTCACGTCGGCCATCTCTAGGGTCAGCGTGGCAGCCTCCTCGCCCACATGTGGTCTCATGGCAGGCGTTGTGTTGTCCACATCAAACCTGGCATAAAAGGTGTTGAGCTCCTCTGGGAGTGATGTGGTGGGCCGTGCAATGTCCCAGTTTTTCCCTTTGTAGTCAGTGATGCAGCGTAATCCATTCCACATGCGTCTAGGGTCAGAGCCGTAGTAGTCAGACTCTACTTTATCCCTGTAGTCCCTCTTGGCATGCCTGATGGACTTCTGGAGGTCATATCTGGCAGCATTGTAGGCATCAGAGTCCCCTGAGTTGAAGGCGGTAGACCGCACTTTGAGTTTGGCGTGGATCTCCCGACTGACCCAGGGTTTCTGGTTTTGGAAGGTGCAGATGGTGGCTTTTGGAACAACATTGTCGATGCACTTACTGATATAGCCTATGACAGAGTCACTGTA
>OMKZ01012502.1:1744-14800 GCA_900302535.1 Neoniphon sammara
GCTGGTTTTGTTTGGTTGTTTGGTAAGTGTATTGTAATTGAGGGCATGATGATTATTATTACCCTTTGGGCAATAACTTGGGGCTACTGTGCTGTTGGTGGTGTTGAAGCAAAAAGGCTCTGAAATTGTTTGCAGTTCTGGTAAAAGTGGCAGTTGATTAAAAAGCCCCAGCCAGTTTTGTTTGAAATCTGGGAGGAGGATGTAATTCCCCAAATTTCCTCTCTGGTTGTACCTTGTTATTTTTAGAAACTCACACTCAACGCTCCAGGGACCACTGCTACAGCCTGCACTCAAAGTGAAACCGAAAGATGTCATAACAACCAAACCCTACCCTGTGGCATTTACCAAAATACCAGACCAATTATTATAATAAAAACTGTTTCTCAGACTCATGCTTCCCACGACACAAGGGCAGTAGCTAAAAAGGGGGAGTTCTGTAGAGTAATACAGAAAACAAGTTGTGATTAAGCAAGAAAGAAAAATACAAGATAGAAAGAGGTCTTAGCTGAGAGACAGATGGGTTCAAGAGCAAAAAGAGAGCCAAGAAGTATTCATTTAAAAGAAGGTTACATTTTCATACAAGGCATTTTAGTGATTCTGGAGTGACTTAGAATGAAGGCAGCAGTAGAATAAGATCATCAACATGGATCAGAGCCACAAGCCCTGACAATATCCCTTTAACATTTAACAGATTATGTGCAAGAGGAATGATAAACAGAAAAGACAAATAAAGGCAGGAAGACAAAGTGGGAGGTGGGAGGGGCAGCAACTCAAGAGCAAGTTTGAGCAAGAGGAGGGACAATAATATGAAGAATGGAGAGGGGATATGAATCACAGAGGAGGCTGATGTGGTGATTTGTCCATAGCTACTAACTTACCCCAATCTGCAAACTGCCCAAACTCCTCCTCTTCTTCTTGTTTATTCTCATGGGAGTCTGTTTCTGCGTCAGTGCTGCAAAAACATGCCTTATCAGGAGACCTGCAGCCTTCATCTAGCTCGTCCAAAATGGTGTTTGCTGCCATAAAATGATGTGTGTGTTGATATGTTGTATGTTCTAGTTGGTTTATGCATGTGTCTGTGCCAGTACAGGCAGAAAGTAGATGTGCAATGTTGTCTGAGAGTCCAGCGCCTGCACTGCATTGTGTGTCAGTTGTCAAACAAAGCAGGTAGCTGTCCTCTGTTGTGTCTGTTGACCTGTCAGTAACCCAACAGACCCCAAGACCCCCTGCTGGTCCATCTGTGATGTTGTTTCTATCTGTTGCTGCACACTCTTTAAGAGGTGAGACGTCTCTTGCTGTGTCTGTTGACCCAGAGATGCTGGAATTTGTATCCATTGTCAAACCTGCACCTGTAATATCTAGGGTGTCGACCTCTGGACTCAAACAGATAGAGTCGGATTCTTTGTCTGAGCTGCTGCCAGTTGATGTTCTTGTATGGGCATCTATTGATACCCCTGTGTCAGCAATGTTTATGCTGTGTCTACTTGTGCAAACAGGAGGTTTTGTCTTGTCCATACTGTTGTTCTTGGCTCTGTTTTTGTAGAGGTCCAGCATCATGGCTGAATCTGTGAAATGTCTGTTGTCAAGTTCTGGATGAGTGCAGTTGACCTTAATGCTGGATGAAGGCTGGGCATTGTCAATGGATGTATCGGCTGTACTGCTGTTGAAATCCTGCATTAAGACAGTGCTAAAGGCAATATTTTCATCTTCAATACAGTCAGAAAGAGAGTTATCTTCACATTCTGCTGGTCTGTTCTTAGTATAGAATTCCCATGTTTTGCCATCGCCTGCAATCTCTGTTTCCTCGTCCATTTGGACTATTGGGTATTGTGTCTCATTGGCTGTGGGCTTGCTGTCAGTTGCTCTCAAGTCATTGGTCATACAGGCCACCAGGGGAAGCAATACCCTCGCTCCTCTGTGCCAGTGCTGCCACAGAGGAAGAGCTAGTTTTCGAGCTGTCTCCTCTACTTCCTCTAACCAATTCCCCTCATCCTCCCACAAAGTCCCCTCACCTGTTGCTTGATCATCATTCTCTGGCATTTCCATTTGCTCCACACTTCTCACCAGCTCTGCCATTTCCTCACTGAACTTGAGACCGAATTGGTAGTCATGTACCATTGGTCTACCATTAACCCTGTCAATCAGGTGATGGTTCTCCACTGTTGACCCCCACGACTTCACCCAGTGTTCCTGTTTTGATTTCTCAATTGTTGGTATCGGAGTACTTCCATGAATATCAAAAAATGTTAGGTCACACTGGTCCTCCATTGTTGACCTTTCGAAGTTCGTTCCACAACTATGACCATTTTCGTGAATTTTCAGCCTAAATTTTGTGCGATTGCATTTATCCATTGTTGATTCAGACTCTGTCCTGTGGCTGTGGTCACCGATTGTGGATTCTCCAGACTTCACTCCATCACTGAGACAGTTTTCATTTACTGCAGATCCACATTTCTCGAGACAAAGTTCTTGAATTGTTTCTCTAGATTGAAGGCCCTGGCTGAGGTGCTGTCCATTGACTGTTGATCCTTGAGACTCAACCATTTCATTCAGCCAAGGTTCACAAAATGGTTTAGAGGTAAGTCCCTTGGCCAGCCAGTCCAGACCGAAGCCCTTGCCGTAGTCCTCAGAGATGACCTGCTCTTCTACCAGACCCTCGAGCAGAGCCTGGATCTCAGCAGGAGAGGCCCAGGTCAGAGCCAGGCGGACCCTGGCGAGAACCTCCTCGAACTGGGCCATAGCTGTTCCTTTTGCCTGCCCAGGGCTCAGAGGTCTGGCAAGTATGGTTAGAGTGTGGCGATGACTTATGTGCATTTGGAAGGGATACAGAAACCAACTTAGGTTGGGAGGCGTGCTTCTGCATGGAGGGAGGTGTATATGTAATAAGAGGGGAGGTCTATTGTTTTTTTACTGTTTCAGTAATTGTGTGTGAATCTGCATGTGAGAGAGAAAGGGAGGTTTTTAGGAGCTGGAGGCAGGAACATGAAGTGACACTGGTATATGCTTACATGGGAGGTCCATTTCAAGGAGTTACTGTTTCACTTTCACACTGCCCATCATTCTTGCCACAAAGACACAGGTTCTATACAAAATACATAAAATACTCACCACACTCATTTCGAGGTGTGCAGAATGTTTCCACATATCTGCAGCACTTGTACAGCAAAACTCCATTAAGCGCAATGATATTTGGGCATAGATTTATAAATTATTCTTGATTCTGTTGCCATTTGGGCAGCACCTTCCACTGGATTTTTTTTCTTACGTGTCTGATGTACTTTTTGAGAAAAAGCCTCTATCAGAACCCCACAAGAATGAATCGGTAATTTCCCAGTATTGTTAAAATCCAGTTCTACTAGTCAGTCTGTTTGACTGATCAAGGGACTTTTAGTTTAGACAGATGGCTAAATGGAGGAAACACATCCTGTTCCTTAACCCAGTACCCCCTGCAAGTGGGCTTCCACTCAGACTTACAGGTGCACAGAAACAGACAAAGAAACATCAAGTCACACACACAATCAAGCACTGAGATTAATATGCTCATTTTCTCCCCATGTCGCTCACAGTGTGTTGCATTATGTAACCACATAAGGTGACTCTACTATCTCATGTTTTAGGGTTTGGGTGTGGTATTACTAAACAAAGGTTTGACCTATTTATTAGAACACCTTCCATAGAGGCTCCACTGCCATGCCAAGCACTTCCCATGCTTCATATCTTTTTCAGTCCTGTCACACACACCTATTGTGCTTTATCAGATTTACACTTGATGTTATCTATTAGGCTGATGATGGATGGGCTAGCAGGCTCCCATGAGAGGACAGTATATGCTTGGTTTATTTTCCAATGGCTACTTTAATTTGGTTGCAAAAAAAAAAATGTTGCCAGTATATTGCAGATTTTAGAGCACATACTAGAGACATATTGGTTGTACTGATTCTTAGTGGGCACTGTGACTTTTAACCTTGCACACCTCATAATTCTATGGTTGTAATCTAATATATTATGTTATTGTATTTTGACAAGTGCCAGAAATGTTAAATGTAAATGTAAATCTACTTTTGGGTTTCAACCCACAGTATGTAAATTCAGAGCACCAACATAACATGGAAAAAAAAAGAGTCATGTGACTTGTATAAATGTGTGAAGCACGCACACTGTGTGTGTGTGTGTGTATGTGTTTGTGAGTGGGTGTGTGTGTGTGGGTGGGCGGCTGCATGTGCTATTGTTGTTCTGTCTGTTAGCAGGATGCAGATGGAGTTTCACATGTGTTTTCTAGTGAACACTAGAGGAACCACAACAGTGAACGTCAATCTACACACAGACAAAAAAATTATGACAGCAATGAGTTATGAAATAGACTTGATGAAAAATTTTTATATTGCCTGTAATCAAACCGCTCATACAATGTAACTGTCAAAAAATGCTCCATGTGGCTGTAATGACCACTGTAATATGTTGGCAAAACTGTATGAAATGATAGGTTGTAATGTTGAAAGAAGTGGTGCAAATACACTTGAAAACGTTGACTAAAAATGTGTGTGCTGTATTGAGTTCCGCAATGTGCAGCTGATCATTGAACGTGCTGCGTATCATTGAAGTCTGGACTACTGTGTCATGTTTAGTGATATTTTTTTTTATTAATCAGTTAAAGTAAGTGCATCAAAGGAAACAATTTCAGCTCAACAAACTATAACAAATCAATACAACACTCATGTAAAACCTGTACATTTACAACAGGGAATCAAATAGTCATTTTCAGCAACCTTAACTGGCTGTGTTGTGGCCGGTATCATTTCGGCGCAAGAATAAATATGAATTGTCGGAGAGGAAAATGAATGCCAACTACCAGCCGAAAATTGCCTCATTTTGCCTGCAATTAAGAAAACGTACAGCCAGTTTGCAGGGTAACAACACTGTTTAATTGAAAGTAGCTGGAGATGCTTTCAAATCCTGAACCATGTGGTCAGCGGCTCAAGATTTTCGGAATCTGGTAACCTTTATGGCTGGTGAATAAGAAAGGTACTTTCCAGCTGTGGTCAGTTTCCATCTCTAATCTCACAAACCATCTTAATTCTACTAGACATGATCAAAAAAGAAGAAGAAGAAAAACTGGGTATTTTCCTTTTAAATATGGACTGATTACGATGACTGATGAAGCAATATATGAAAAGTCAAGTCAAATGTCAAATTTCAGAACACTTGTCAGTGACTGACTTTGCATTTAGAGAATTTGATCAAACAATATGGGTTGAAATCCCAGGTCTTGGCAATGGCGTGTTACTTCCTATCTGTGCCTACTGCTCATCGTCTGCTACCAGTGGTTCCAAACCTGGGGTTCAGGGACCCACCCAGGTCCCTGAGGGGGCTCCAGGCAGAGCTCACTGTAGCAGCTTTTCCATTTACATCAGATCTAAACGTGAACGTGGTCTCAACCAGGGACACAGGGGCATTTAACTGTAGTGTCTCTCACCCAGCCTGTTCTGCCAATAACCCCTTAGGGATCAATGTGTATATTTATCTGAGCTGAAGTACAGAAATTATTTATGTACCCTGTGTAACAGTTGTTTTTTTTGTTTTTTTTTCTCTCCATCATTTTATGGAGCGTTGGCGGTTTAAGGGGAATGTTTGAGCAGTTTCATTTCCATCCCTGCAGCTGCAGTTTTTGTTCCGGTGCAAACTTATTATTATTTATTTATTATTTAAAAAGCGCTTACAGCAGTAGTAGTAGACTTATGTATATTGGGAATTTTTAAAAATTTTTTATACTTAACATTTTTTTTTTTTTTGCACTGCTGTATTTGTCTTCTGCCGCTGGAATCACCAGTGTCAGTGTCACCAGATCTAACCAGTGTAAGAAAGTGAAAACTAAAGCTACTGTGTGTTAATGAAGCGGATGAGAGAGACTATGCAGTTTATTCTGGCAGGTTTTGGTACGGGTTACTGTATCACTGTCACTGCTTTGGGCGCTAAAAAGTAGTTGGCTTTAGAGTGTGCAATTCATTTCTCATTAGTTTATAATCACAATCCTAATGAACCTATCAGACATGATCGGTCCCTGCGCTGTGGTCCAACATGGCCGCCGTCGCAGCATCTTCAGGTGGCGCTTTGCTCCTCTGTGACACGGTTGGAACAGTAGTCCTGGATACCTGGTGAAGCAGAGGAAAGTGTGATGAGGACGGTGATGGTAGTTACGATGAAAATAATGAGGATGATGATGGTGATTAAAGAAGTCTGGGTTTCATTTCAGCCGCTTTTAACAAATTGGGTGAAGACCAACACACAAACAAACATGTCTCTGATACTAAAGGTTTGTGCTTGCGTGTGTGTATGTGTGTGTGCATCCGCTTTCAGTTCACTGTTCACAGGGGTGCATGCGTGAATCACTGTCTGAGACACAAATCATGTCCGTTTCACAAACATTAATTTAATACTGTAGGTATGGTTATTTGATCTCCGTGCAGCGCTCTTCTTCCCCTTTAGCTGGCTGCTTCCCATTTGCCGAATGATCACTTCTTCTTTCAATGAATTTAATCCGGAATCAAACCTTTAACGAAAACATCAACTCATCAAAAACAATAAAAGCACTTCGCTGGAAAGCTCTGGTGTTGTTGTTTTATGTGGGTGTGTGTGTGTGTATGTGCATTTGGCTGCCCTACGCAGGGATATGAAAAGACAATACAAGGAAAAGGCGTCATCAGTGATATCATCATTTTGGATGGAAATGTTGCATAATGGCTGACTTCCTGATCTAAAGCAGTTTCTCTGTGGGGCCGATACAGGGACGATGATACAAAAACCCCATTCACTTTCCCCACTTTATAGAAATCCCTTTAGATCCTTTACAAACTTGAAATCTAATTTGGGGGAAAAAAAGCACTGAAATTGATTCGCCAACTAGTGAATCATGAATGGAAGTAAACTGCTGTTAAGCCAAAGATTCACGCGCTTGCTCGACACTGTTTCTGTATTCATACTCACACTGCACAATGCTGTGGTAGGCTTTGGCAGCAGGGGAGTCGGGCACTTCATTGAACAAAGACCTCCCCTCGTCACAGCTCCGTCCTATCCTGGGATCCAGAGGTATCTTGCCTAACAGAGGTAGATTGAGGTCCGCACACATCCGCTCGGCGCCCCCGGTGGTGGGAGGGAAGATCTGCGACGTGTTCTAAAAGAGGACAAGGGGGAAGAGTTTCATGGTCATTTTATCGCCCTTTTCAGGTGGTGATTGCGATCATTATTCCGCTTTGCTGAGGCTGTTCTATCTGTATTTCTGTGAATCTGAGATTTCAACTGGAACGTCTCTGGTTGATTAATCTGGGGCCGTATTCACAAAACATCTTAAGGCTAAAAGTAGCTACTAACTTGATGATTTAAGAGCAACTCCTCAAAATAATAGGCATGTCAGTCGTAACTTTAGGCCTCCTAAATTCCTGGGATAAAACTTTTAGCGAGGAACTTTTAGTGCTGCTTAGGAGAACTCTTTGTGGTAAGATAAATGCTTTATGAATATGGCCCATAGTTTATAGCTAGGGCTCTGTTTCAAACAGTCTTTACTGGCAGTGTCAACCAGGACAGGTGCGACCCGCCAAACTGATTTCACACTTTCCTACATTTGTGAATAGCAGAATAGAGTTTTACCATACTCCACCACACACATGGATATCGCAATGGTATATTAATTACAAAAAAACATTGAGTTCTCCGTTAAAGCTGACACATTATGCTAATTGTCGTCGCCCTCTAAAATGATATTTATAGTCCCAGTTAATATAAACTGTCATATTTTGTATCCTGTCTATGCGTCTGCCTGGTGGACATACATGTGTGAGTGTATTCGTGTTCTTGTGTGTGAGATTGTATTAGTTTGTGTTGTATTAGTTTGGTATACATGTGCATCTGTGAGTGACCTTGCACTTAGGACAGACGAAGCCACTCATGTTCTCCACCACTCCGATGATCGGCAGCTTGACCTTCTGACAGAACCTGATCTCTTTTCGTACATCCTGCAGCGACACCTCCTAGAGAGAGAGAGAGAGGGAGAGAGAGAGAAGATACCAGAGAAGTCAAGGCAGAGAGATACAGGGAGGAAAGAACAGGATCATGGTGAAAAGAGAATAAGCCGGAATTGCCCCCTCCCTCAGCAACTACTTCTTGTACAGGGTGTGTGAAACATTTTACTGAGAAAGAGCATGCATGCTCAACATGTTTTTATGGATCGAAAAAAAAAAAAGAAGCTTGTTTAAAGGGTAATTCCCACCATGCGCGCGTGCGTGTGTGTGTGTGTAGTGTGTTTGTGTGTGTAAGTCTGTGACTAGTGAGAGCAGAAGCAATGAGGAAGTGATCCCACTGCTGTCTGACCTCACCAGTCTATTCTAACAGCTTGGGTAAACTCTCAGTAAAACTGTAACCCACTGACAACTCACTGAGTACAGTCAATGAACAGACATTTGTTTTGGTCATGCTGATGGAGCAGCATACTGATGACTCAAACAGCAGCACTCGTACACGGTAGCACACATGGTTCAGGGACGGAAAGTCATAAATATTCCTTGAGTGCAAGAGCCAGATCGTGGCTAAAGGTATACTCATTGCCAAAGGATATGCAGCATTGAGCCAATTTCATGTATCATTTTGCTAGAGTGATATTTAATAAAGTTGCATACATCTGTTGAGTGTTGAATGTGTAGCCAAACAATGTGTGAGCAACCAATAAAAGATCCACAAGCATGTAGGTCGTCCAAAACATGAGGGGAAAAAGTCATGGGCTCTGTCTCAAATACAAGGGGCTCCCATCTAAGGAACTTCCAAATAAGGCTTGTTGTCTGACTCTTGGTTGAGACGGCTGTCCCTGGCGATGCAGGGGAGGACTGTGTTGCTTCATACTTTTGAATCTGACTGGCACGCCTGATCGGTAAAAGTTACTTCAGCGGTTAT
The DNA here is from genome assembly GCA_900302535.1 of Neoniphon sammara. Taxonomy (NCBI): domain Eukaryota; kingdom Metazoa; phylum Chordata; class Actinopteri; order Holocentriformes; family Holocentridae; genus Neoniphon; species Neoniphon sammara. The sequence continues at coordinate 10,682 of OMKZ01012502.1, forward strand.
GTATTTACAATTTTCACAAAAAATGTCTTGGGAATGTCAGATGGGTGTTATTTTTCACAGCCATTAGTTTGTATCTGGGGAAACCTTTTCCTTACTGTGTGCCAGTAATTCAGATGTTTGGAGAAATTTCTTTCTTCTTCTACTTGTTAGTTGATGTTGCCCGGCAGTGTGGCATTTCCTGTTTAGCCCAAGGAACCACTTCATGTTTCTTTTGGCCAAAAGAAGGGAGCTTCAAAGGAAGTCCTACAACCAAAATGTTCTACCTCTTCTCTAGAAATGACACCTAGATAGAAAGGATGTCCTAATCTTGGCAGGTGACAGACAAAAACATAGTGAGGCTTTTAGTCGGTTCGTTAATGTTATAAGTGAAAGTGAATTATTTGATGGGGATTTGATTCAAAATAATTATTACAGGCCTTTTGACATTAAATAACAGGCAAACACAGGTGTTACTAATGACATTAATAAAGATTCTGTTCCATTTAAGTGTAGCAGAGTCTTTCCAGTGAGCCAGCATGAACAATAGCAGGACCCTGGCTCTGATAATGGAACAGAACCTTCATTAATGTCATTAGTAACACCTGTGTTTACCTGCTATTCACACTTTAAACTGTGCCAGGTTTAGTCTAGTTGATATTTGAAAACAACTTGAGAAGAGTCAGCTAGGTTTTGGCTTTGTTAGCTGGCAGGTGAATTTGGCAAAGCAACTTGTAGCCGTATCAGTGCCACTGTTACCAGTGTGCTGGACTTCCAAAATGGCAGCCAGGAAGTGTGTTACATAATTTGAAAGGGCTCTAAACACATTCATCACTAAGTACATTCCATTCTGGGGAGGAAGCAGGACAGGAGATTATGCATTTGGCCAGGTGTGCCCATCTGTGTGTGTGTGTGTGTGTCTGTCTGTCTGTCTGTCTGTCCACAGCTAATCTCGCAAATTACTGAACCAATTAGACTATTTTTTTGTGCACTGTTATGACTGTACAAGGAAGAACCTTTTGTGGCTGGAGTGATCCAAAAAACTTTGAAAAACATTTGTTCTTCTGCTCTCTCACTCCTCACTCCAGAATAAGCCTAATTTATATATATATATTTTATTCTACTGTGGCCATTTTCGCTCCAATGGTGGATGAAAAAATAGAGGATGTGCGTTGCGTTTTCTGGGCGAGTTTATAAAACACACTTCTGTCAAAGAAAGTCAACAGAACACAGAGCAGACACACAGGAGAACAACACTGTAAAAAGAGTCAGAGGCTAATCTGTCAACAGGCGGGGGTTAAAATAGGTGCGATATTGCGTGGGTTGATTTCTACTGAGTGCACTCCTGTAGTATGTGTGTATTATGTGGTTCTATGTGTGTGAGTCTGACAGAGAGAGAGAGTCACTGTGTGTGTCTATGTGTGTGTGTGTGTGTGTGTGTGTCAAAGTCCGAATGTCACCATGACATGGTAACAGACTTGGTTTGATAAAGAACTGTGGTGGCTATTGTTTTGGTGCCTGTTACCTAAATCTGTGCCCAGTTAGAAGTAGTGAAGAGGATTCCTAACTCACTGAGACCAAATCGCAAACAATCCCAACAGAGCTGCTGCAGCCAGTCCACCTTGTGATCGCGTCAATTTTCTGGAAACTTTCAATGACAACCAGCTTTTAAAAAGGTATGACCTTAGTCATGAGAGTATTATGATGACAGCAGAGTGAGTTTGGGATGCAGCAGTGCTTCACAGAAATGTATCAAACTGTGGCGGTCCATCAAATTTCGATTTCTGCCATCCCTTTTTAGCTTGCTAAGATAAAAAAAAGTCAGTAAAAAAAAGTCATGTGCACTATAAAGTAACGAAAATGAAATAAAGTTCTGTAGAATATTGATTTAGTTGTTATCATTAACAATGGTGGGAGTTAAGAGGAAATGTGGTAGTTCCATTTTGGACTATTTTGACTGTGACCTACTTTCTGACTGCTCTGTGTTGTTATCACTGATGCCAAAATTTGTGGAACAATGCTCAAGGTGGAGAAACCCACAAATCTAAAGGTGCATTTAAAGAACACACTACTACTAACAGTGTATAAGGAAAAAAAATCCCTTTAATCATACCTGAGAAATGCTTAGAATAACAATAAACTAAAACTAAAACTAAAACGAAATGCAAAACTAAAACTAGTCATCGTTTGAAAAAACTTAGACTAAAAGTACCTTTAAAACTAAAGTGAAATTGAACAATAAAATCCAAAACAAAACAAAACTGGAACTATATTAAACACACACACACACACACACACACACACACACACACACACACACACTAAAATCTAGGGCGTGTATCCTGTTCAGACAAATCATAAATCATACAAAACCAGGTCCGAGACAATTCACAGTCAACAATAAAAGTTTGGCAGTGTTTAAGTGTTTATGTGTGTGTGTGTGTGTGTGTTGCATTATGTACAGGGCTCCCACTCTATATCAAATAAAAATGATAAACTCCCAAATAAATTCCCAGACCTTTCCATGACTTTCCACGACTAAAATGTGGATCTACATCTATACAGTACCTGTATAAATGTAACATGCTGTGTTTTTCCCCCCAGACCAGTGAATACAATATGAACACAATGTGAAATACATATTACATTTGATGAGTGGTTCTCAAGCTGGGGGTCATGACCCCCTGGGGGGTCGTGAGATGATTCCGGGGGGGGTCGCGAGGTGATTATGACATAGGAAACTTATCCCAAGAATTTTTTAAGTTACTAGGCTTTCCCTGTCTGGAATAGACATAGTTTATATGGGATCATAAAAGTTTGATTATCATTGTCATTTAATACTGGTTTGTGGTAGAATAGCATCCTCTATGGGCTGCCATTCAGTTCTTACATTTACAGGCATACAGGAAGTTGAAGGGTAATCTGGATAATTTAATGAAGACTTCTCCAAAAGCAAAGTACTGGAGCATGCATGTATTTACATTCTCCTCCTATAAGTGCTTTTTCCTTTTCTCTCTAAGAAAGGGGAGGGAGAAAATGTACTTAATTCTGTCACAGTAAGTGTAATTCTTTAAAAAAAATTACTGCAGTTTTTGTCTCTTGATATCTGCATCTAGACTATTTCAACAAGTACAAACGTTCTAAATGAGACAAAACATCTAAATTCTGCTGAAATTCAGTATATTCTAAAACTGTTAAAGTGGATAAGGTGTTGAGAGCACGTTTTCAATGTTTCTCAGGTGTTGGAGATTATTATGTCAGCCCTGTATGTGTGTGCTGGACAGCCGTGCTTCCAGCGAACTGGAGGTATGTAAGGCTCTACAGTGAAGCAAGTGATGAAATTTTAACACAAGCAATCATCAGGATGGCATAAAACAGGGAAACAATGCCCAAGTTGTAATAAAATAATTGGAAACACCTTTAGGTCATCTAGAAATGTGGAATTAAACATGTGATGTAGTGTTGTAGTTTACTTTTTTGGAGTAACTATCCCCAAAGGTCCTGGTCTGCTTCTTAGACAGATACTTATTTCCCGTATTTCCCGTTTCATTCTAGTCTACATGTGGCTCTGCCTCTTCAGTGATGGATTTCTCCCTGCATGACTGTTGAACATCAGTCCAAAATGGTGAGTCTAGAAAGAAGCTTTTTGATTCTGAGGGACTGACACTGAAAGCCTTGCCATCGCTCTTTCAGATAGTTGAAAAACTTCATCGATCTGAACTGAAAATATCTTGAGCAATTTGTCGCAAGTAGACACACAGTGTTAATTGTTTCATGCGTGTGTTTGAGTAAATGTGAGTTACCTGGGGCGTGGTGATGATGACGGCTCCGTCGATGTGGGCGGAGCTTAGGTACTGGACAATTGACAGGTGCTCGTCAGAGGTGCCAGGGGGCGTGTCCACAATGAGGTAATCCAGCTCCCCCCAGTCGACATCCCTCAAGAACTGCTTGATCATGCCTGGTTGGAGACACACACACGCAGCAGGGGTTAGAGCTGTGTGGAATTTGAGAAATGTTAAATGAACTCTGCAAAAATACACACATACACACACAAACACAAGGACATACCGTTCTTCTTGGGTCCCCTCCAGATGACAGCATCGTCAGGACTGCTAAGTAGGAAGCCGATAGACATCACTGCCA
>OMKZ01012503.1:3559-17514 GCA_900302535.1 Neoniphon sammara
GGACCCTCTGTATAGGAGCAGGTCACCCAAATGCCCCTCCTCCAAAAAAAAAAAAAGAAAAAAAAAAAGAGATTGCTAAGTGCAATCTATTCATACAGATAGTTTCTCTGTGATTTGGTGAGTCTGCTGCAATCTTTGCTGTTTCCCTGTGCACAAATACAATGGAGCAGGCTGAGTATTCTTTTGTGGAGCTCAAACCATCAAAATTTGCATGTTAAAAACTCAAACCCAGTAGCCCTTTCCAAAAACAATGACACGGATGCCCGGCATAATGAAGAGTTTTGTTGGTAACTGTTTCCAGCCAAAGAGCACTGGTGAACTGTATCTGTCCGCCTCTAATTCGTGCCCCTTGGGGGCGATAAAGTTTTGATAGTTTGAGCTCCACAGATGAATCCCCATATACCCATTCAGCCCCATTGGGACAGGGAAGATGATGGAAATGTAAACGCACCCCATAGTTTCTCTTAGGTGCTGGTAATGGATGTGGAGTTCAGGTAAAAAGAGAAGAATACCAAACACTCAGAATGGCTCTCAGTACGGAGCCATACTGAGACTGGAAACCTCACCAAATCACAGAAACTATCTGGAGGGAAAGATTGAACTATACGAGTAAGTTTCTATTTTGAATTCTATTTTGGGTGAACTGTTCCTTTAAAAAAGACCACACTGACTGACATGTGATTTCTTGGAAGTGCTGTGCAAAAACAACAAAACAACAACAAAGACAGAAGAAAAAAAAAGAAAAAAAATCTTGCAGATTGCCACTTTATGTTGACAATATTGACGATGTCATGTACTGTTAAAGCCATCATCCAGTATAATCTCTCAGATGACAGTCTATATTGCTGGACTGTTGTATTAAGGTGCTACAATGTGCCCTTAGGTGCTCTGGAATATGCTTACCTGTCTGCAGTGTTGCACTGTCAGCACAATCCTGGAGGCAAACAGAGCAGAACGTCATTAAGAGTTTTTTTTTTTTATTCTGACACGGTGAGATTGGACACCTGGCTGTTTAGCAGTGTGTGAGTGTGTGTCTATGCCTCTGTCTCTCTGTGACCTTTTACACAAGTATTGATATGTGTATGTGTATCTGTGTATGTGTGCTTTTGTTTGCTCCTCTCATCTCTTTCTCCTCCGCGGTAATGATGCACACTCTGCTGAGTTGATTCTTTGTTAATTGCCATGCTACTGACACACATAACAGCTCTGCGCAATCAACACCTTTGCAAACACACTAGGCACGCACACACACTTTCATCAACACCTACAGCTGGGGAAGCTGTTAACTAGTGTGTGTGTGTGTGTGTTTGTGTGTGGATAAGGAGTGAATAATCAGTACACCAGAAGACTTACCAGAATCAAGGCCATGTCAAAACATACATGTTTGTGTTTACATGCACCTTATAATGTTAATGATCTATTATAAAACATTTAGAAGACAATAGAAGTATTTGCTAGTCTGTTTAGTTCTGTTGATAGGATGCAAAAAGAAAGGACATTTTTTGACAAAATTGGAGTGACAGATATGAAAATGTAGGTCATTTTTGCACTTAAGGCAAGGACAGTTGATAGTCCTGAAACTTCAATCCTCCGTAGTGAGAATCCACTCAGTTCAAAATCATCTACTTCAGATGACTTGGACGTCAGCCATAACCTTATTTTTGAACAAACCAGAGAAAACTGGAAACAGTGAAAAGGTCGTATGCTGCTTTTTTTGGGTTTGTTTTTGTTTAATTTGTTTATTTTCTTTTATTGGCTTGAGTGCATTTGCCTGAAGTATCAGACCTGTCATTCATCATGCTTTCACCCTTTTATAGCCTTCAAACACCAGGCTGTATTTCACTAATGTAACACAATTGATCTGTTTTTTGAGGGAGAAAGCAAGTGCAGCTGTGGTAAAATTGCACCATCTTTCAAATCATAATTTGAGCAGATGCTGTGTTAAACAACACTGTCACATCCCAGCTATTACTGTCATAAACACAGTTAGAAAAAAAAAAAACTGTCAAGCGTCTTTTCTTCCACCAGTCATGGGATAATTTCATTTCAATCAGGTAATAGGCAATTTGGGCATGGGAGTTGTTTTGGAGCATTAAAAGGCTACAGGAAGCAGCTGTGATTACACTAATCACCGTCATTTCACTCAACAATAGCACTCCTTTTTTTTCCCAGAGAGCATCTGGGCAACAGGGGGCATTAATGGAACCTGTTTACTCTAAGGCTCAGGTGAAAGGAGGTGACAGCTCTCTGATAAAAAGCTCATAATCACAGTAATACCGCTCTCTCTCTCACGCCGCTCTCTCACCCCTCGCTCTGTCTATCTCCCGCTCCTGTTTCCTGTTGGTGTTATTCGCTCAGTTTTGGAAATGAGCCACATGCCTATGCTAAGACGAGGAAGATACACATATTGTCCGGGCTGGCTCTATAGGGATGTGATGTTGGTGTTTCTGCCCTCACACCACATCAACAAAAACAAATGGAACGGCAAATAATCAAGTTGCTTGTCCAATATCTGCCATCTGGAGGGCTGTGTTCTTCTGTTCTCACATTGTGAAATGAATGGGGGAAAAAAATCTTGCAGCATGCTTCATTGGTCTGAATATCTGCTAGTATTTGAGCAAGATTGGTCTACAAATTTGCCATTGTTCATGCTATTGGAACAAATGTATACTGAAAAAAGTTCCCATCTTAACAAGTCGTTTAGTCTCATATTCAGTCTTGAAAATCTTGTTTTTCTTGAAACAAGTGGAAAAAAAACTGCCAATGCAGTTTCAATTGAGTCAGAAATTTTTCAGGGAACATATACAAATAAGTTTAAACAAGGCAGAATAAATCAGATCAGTCAGTATCAAGAAAACGACTGGAAACAAGTTGATTAGCATTGGAAACAAGTGGGATCATCTCATTTTTCCAGTGTAGTATTGACCAGTAATCCAGTACAGGGCTGTTTGTACATCTTACTGAGTACAGAGGTCAACAAACAATTTGCGCATTTTGTGAATTTTCATACCCACTCAGATCATGCTGTTAACATCGACTTGAACTCACTACAAATTTATAACATCGCGGGGTCAACAAGCTTTCTTACTTTTCATCTTCTTTGTTTTGGCTCTACAAGGCATTTAATTTAGAATGATGGAACGTACGCAGGATGGATCATTGCCATAGACACTGCATAGTTTTTAGGGATGTAACAATTCATTCATTGCATCAATTATAAATTGTGCCTGAATTGATGCAACTTTTTTTGTTGATAGTTTTTTCTTCTATAGAATAAATAATGTTGAAGCAATTTTGTTGTCTGATTTTTCTTCACACTCCAGAAGAATAAAAACAATGTTTTACATTACTGCACATGTTTTTTAATGCATACAAAATTTTGGCTAAAAGTACTTGATCGAATCATTGATTAAAACCACTTTCATTAATTGGATCGAATCGAATTGTTTAAAAAAAGAAAAATCATTTTAAATTGAATTGCCAGCTAGTGATTTATAAATTGAATTGAATCAATGTTAAGTCAAAGATTCTCAGCCCTATTTATTTTAACTGAAAATGTAAATATTTTATTAGAATAAACAAATGGGCCAGAGAAGCTTATGTGCCCTGAGCAAAAAGTAGCGTCGTGCTAATTTTTCCTTTTACTCCTCTGTCTCTCTCAAGCTCCTACAAGGCCACTCTTTCTAAAGGCACATGGGTACTTAACAGCAAACTGCTCTGCCTATTCATTTGAAACACTCATAAGTAATGTTAAGTTACTCTCTCTCTCCCTTTGCTTCTCTAGCCCTTCAATGGGATATTTATTTCACGTGACTTGGAACAGGCATAATACGAAACGTCAGTTTATCATGGCTCTCTAGAATTGTGACCTATTAGTGTATCTGCATACGACAGTGAGAGAGTAAGATAAGAGTGAAAAGACAAACTTTGAATAGAATGTCACTTTTCTCATAATTCTCAAAGTCAGAGTGAACGCCCTGTGTTTCTTCAGGACAAGAGAAACAGAAAAGAGAAAGACACAGAGAGTGTACAAGAAAGATTGATCGAAAGAGAGAGGGGACGGGGATGACAGCCACTGCGGTCTATTAGGTCCAGAGGCGCAGGGGCAGTACAGGAGGGATGTTTCACTTTAATTCCATTTTTCTATCTGCTTGTGTCCCCTGCGGGCGGTGAAGCAGCTTCAAAGCCAAACATGCCGCAATCCCTGCTTCTCTCATTGTGGAAACCGTGTCCCTTTCAGAGAGAGCACAGACACAGCCCCCGGGAAAACACACACGTACATTTAATCTCACCTTCGCTTGAGGTTGTTACCTATGTGGCCTATTCTACACTCGGGTCTATGGATATGACGTCACGTCACCCTGGAGACCGAAGTGGTGGAGTCATAACATCCAGCTTTGATTGGATTACAGTTCAATAACCATGGCTGGAGTGTGTTTAAATGGCTCTGCGTTATTCTTTTAGGTCCAAGCGCTGTCTGTTTAGCTTATCTCCGGGATTCATCTGTGAAAATTGTGTAAGGCTGAAGAGAAAATTTCATCTACGTGTCTCCAAGAAGTTACAATCTGTGGATATATGACTAATGCTGGTGCTCCCGCTTCCTCTTCTTCCTCTGTGTCTTTTTATTAATGTTTATGACACAAATGAATCTTAACATCTCAGGACATGAAAAGTTTGTGGCCATGAACGGCAGATATTTTTGCTTCTATAGCTTCTACAGCTGAGATTTAAGTACTCTGCTAGCCCTCACCTTTTCTGATGTAACATTAGATTGGTAAAATATGGCAAAATGGTCAGTTTATATTCAGGAACAGCACAAAATCGGCAGGTTGTGCTTGTGAGCTAACAGTTACAGTCACTACTGTTTGATGAGTCTAGTGGAGGTGAACAGCTGCAGCTGAAGGCTGTCAATCAAAAGGGGGCAGGATGAATAAAAACTGAGGCTGTGTTCTGATTGGATCGTTGCCACTCTTACATGTGAAAGTTTACTTTTATTCCTCAGCACGATCTCTAGTGTGATGCAGGAGAAATCCTCTGATAGGCCTCTCTCTGCATAGAAAGGGCTTCTTGGAGTTTCAAGGAGTTTCATGTTTATTACACCCCATTTAAAAAATCATTTAATGAGAAATTACAGATTTTAATTTCCTGAGGAGGACTGAGGAGATGTGCAGAATACTGAGGCTGAAGTGTTTTTTGTTCAGAAAGATGCCCAGCACCCGTCCACTCACCCACACACCCACCCTGCCCTGCTGCACTGGCAGGGTGTCACTGTGACACACTGGACACATGTTGGCTCAAGGTGATGGTTCTATTCTTGACTAGCACAACCTGAGAGGGGTGTGTGCGTGTGTGTTTGTGTGTGTGTGTGTGTGTGTGATTCTCCTTCCATTGTGGAGGGTGCGACAGAGCAGAATAGTGTGGAGGTGTGTGTGAAGCTCATGCGTTTATTAAGTGTAAAGTCATTGTTGAGCACAATAATATTGTTTACTGCTTTCATTTTGTTGCTACGATTCGTAATGTCAGATTTAAGCCTTGAAACATTTTCCAACACAATATCAGCTGACCTTATCTTTGCTGTAGTTTTTTTTTTTCTTTTCTCATTTTTCCTATTTCCTGTGGGATTATAGTGCTGTCCTGCAGCATTAAACAAAATATCGATAGCTCGCAGCAGAGGAAGGGAGGAAATTGACATGGAGCTTTGAGAAATTCTCCCCAGAGCAATCCTATTTGGTGACAATATTGGATGTGTCTGAAGCTATCTGCTTTATCGCCGCCACCATCACTGAGTTTCAAGGTAACACTTACAGCATATCACTTACACTATGCAAACAGTGCGCACACACGTGCACCTGTGCATAACATGAAGGAGTATTACTATGAGCAAGCACACTGGTGAAAGACAGGTAGACAGGCTAAGTGAGACACAGGCAGGCAAGTAGTAAGTGTTTGACTTTCACACACATACACAGACAGATGCAACGTTGTACACTTTCATGCATTGTGGGGGGCTCGTCTTGGTGAAAAGGATTTTCATCCCAACTAGAGAAGAGAAGACCACAAATACAGTTCTGCCCCGGACATAAATGCCTTTATTGCAGACATATGCAGGGGAGGTGGGGCGTTTGGGTAAGTCAATTTAGTTTTTTCCTGGTTCCTCAGTTATGGCCTCTTTGGTTCCAAGGCGGCGCTTATCTGACTCGGCCAAAGAAGAAAGAGCATTGATGTGAAGAGTGGCAGAGACTTGCCAGGGAAGAAATTAGGCATGAAGGGAGCCTGTAGTCCTTTGTGTCTGCAGGTCCAACAAGCCCATGACTTCCTGAACTTCTGCCTCTCCTATTTCAACAGTTGCAGTTGCTGGTATACCAAATAATTTTCAACAATTCACCTCCACCAGCAATTTTTACTCATCGCCCCGGCAACTGTCAGTCTTGTACTCAGCTCAGCTGGAGGTCCTCTCCCCTCTGGGAGTCTGCGGCACTCTTCCTCTCTCTGCTTGGTTCTGCTTTAAAAAGCTCTCAGCCCAGGAAATTGAATTACCTCACTGTATATCACCTGCAGGAGGTGGGCACCTCATTAGGGAAGCACCTGCCAAAGATAGTCGATAAAATATAAATCTGTGACTTCTTTTTGTGATAACCTTTAAAAGTGTGTTTCACCCTTCCTCTTTGTTTTTATGCCTCGATTTGCGAGACACATAATGAAATAAAAAATTTCAAACTGTGTGTATGGCATAACTGTAGTTATGCATTGTGTGCTTGATTATCAGATATAGGCCTAGGACTTTCCTACCAATTAAATATCCTCCCAAGTTTGGCACTAATCGGGAAAGTTGGAGTTCTAACATGGCTGCCTTGTTGATGGTAGAAACTGATATGACAATGCTCGACGGGACCTATCGCTAGAAATTTGAGGTTGAATTTAATGAACATGTGCTTGTCCTCTGTACCGTCCTCTTGTAGCTATCAACAGAAAACCAATACTTTTTATGCTATTTCATCTTCGGGTTTGCTTTAATATTTGACCAGAAAGCACATCATTGTGAACGCAGGTCTGGAGTCCAAGGTCAAGAGAATGTCTGATGTTCTATTAAATCGAACACAAGTTATCATATTTGAAGGTATATATTTGGATAAACCTGAGCCATTTTTGTATGTATCTTTGTCCCCCCCTGCCTCTGTTTTTAGATAGATAGAAGATAAGAGCAAAACATTATTGGACAACTGGATGATTTCTGATTTGATTTCACTTCCTGGAAGAATGATTTAGCCAGACACAAAACAGCCTGGGAGAGAAGAACAAAATAATCCTCTGCTCTCTATCTGACTCCCTCCATCCTACCCTCCCTCCCTCTTTCCTCTCTTCATTTTTGTCTTCTCATCCTGAACAACTTTGTGGCTCTAGCAGGATAGTCTGTGTGTGCGTGTGTGTGTATGTCTGTGGTTTTGGCGAATATCTTTCTCTTGTGGAATTATGAATATTTGCAGCTGCTATGCTTCCTCTATTCCTCATTAGTCATGTTGAATATCCTGAAAAATGGTCGCCATCTACGTTGGGTTTATAGTAACATCATAAAAAAATAAGACCCACTGTCCTCTCATTGGACTCTTGAGCTGTCCATCAGAATTTGAACAGGAAAGGACAACTTGTTAATCATTCCAATTTATACAAGTCTCTTCAACAGTGTGATTGAATATTTCCTCCGAGAGCTCCATATTTCGCCGACTGCTCATTTTTTGTGCCTTCACACTCCATAGATAATTACCTTCACACATTTTGGCTCTGCCAGTCCAATCATTCCATAATATTAACAGCTGCACAAAAAGTAATACAACTCAATGGGAAACATGGAAAGGTGGAAAAAAACTGTCCATAACCTGCTGACTAAACTTGTAAAGAGCATATCTTGTTGTCCTCCTTTCTGCAATACCTTGAGAGCTGATTCCTCCTCACACACCTGGCCTCTTACCACTGAGCCATTGGATCTCAACTTCCTCACTAATTTTACAGTCATACTGCCATACAGTGTGCCCTGTCCTCTTGTCATTTGTATTCCTTTATATGGGTTGTTTCTTTTGGTTTCATTTTATATTTGTGCATAAATTTGCATTAATCTACAATAAAGAAAGAACATCAGAAAGCCGTTGATTAACTTGATTAACTAAAATTTTTCCCCCATCTTTCCCTTTTTTCTCTCTCATATTTTATTCTGTCAGTCAGGAAACCGTTTTGCCACTATCCCTCCGGTGGGAGATCATCACAGAACTAATCCTGTTAGACAGAAGACAAACTGCCCTTCCTTTTGTATTTGGTGGTGCTACTCATAAGTGTGGAGAGTGAGGAGTGTGTGTATGTGTGCGTTGAGAGTGTATTTGTGTGACAGCAAGCCTGCGTGGAGCTCTTGGACTGAGTGCACTTGTTGGAGCGGGAGGATGAAATTTAAGAGTGTGAGCCTGTGTGTCCATGTGTGAAAATGGATGTCAATGTGGAAATGGATGTCAGTCACTCTCGTCCGCCATTATTTTGAAAGACAATGTTGTTGGCGCTTTGCCATGGTCCACTAGACACAGACACTTTCCAGTATGAGGAAACATGGAGGAGATGGGGCGAAAGTTTTATGGTTACAATCCACAACTGTGGACACTATGACGTTAGATAATGGTAATAAGACAGTCCCAGTGAATCAGTGAATCTAGCTTTATTTATTTATTTTTTGTTTGTTTTATTTTTAATGCATCTCAGGAATTGCAAACAGAATTTCACTGTACATGTACAATGACAATTAAAGGAAATCTTGAATCTTGAAATTTCAAATAATTAACGAAAATCAACTGAGCATGGACAACATGAAGCCGGGGTCACAGTTGGTCATACTGGGAGTAATCCTGCTATTTGGAAGTTGTTGCTCAGTACAGATGCTTGTTCAGGCTTCAGGTTGTGTTGATCCACTCTTTCCAAAGAAGATGTGCTGAAATCAGATGTTGGTATGACCCATAGACTGTATATAAAGATGGACGACGCGTCTCCACTTCCTCCCACTGTTCAAAAGTGAAGCCAAAATAACCCGTTTACGAGCGCTGCCATCTTGCCCCAGTGACGTCATTTGGAGCCAGAGTCTGCGCAGTAGAGATCGGGGAGTACTGAGGTCCCGCCCATATCTCCCGACTGAATCGCGAACACACGCCGCTGAAATTTTGAGCTAGCCTAGCTGCCCCAATCTTAACCATCATTGTCGCTGGTTGTACTACGACTGAAGGCTTGATAAGGTAAATACAACAACTAAAAGTCAAGGTTATGGAAAGTTAGCGTTCATCTCCTTTCGACATTCCCACATACAATTCCCGAGCAGAAGTCCACAGGTGCCGGCTCTGCGACAGCTTCACTCAGCGCAGCTGTCAACCACAGATGTCGCATCCCCTTTTTATAGCATCAAATAACTAATGAAAATCAAACTTATCAGAAAAATGAACACTTGAACGTACATCAGCGTGATAGGAACTACCTGAAATGGCAGGAGCCATCTTTGGGAAAAAATTATTTGACATGTGGTTTGATTTTTTAGTTTGGCCCATGTCCCATCCGCTAACATGGAGGGGGCGGGGTTTATGACCTATACTGCAGCCAGCGATCGAGACGTTTTGGCTTCACTTTTGGGGGGCTGTCACGTCGTCCATCTTTATATGCAGTCTATGGTATGACCAGAGAAGGAGAGACAGTGCCCACAACCTGTAATAATAACATGTAGCCTGTTTGGTGGTAAAGTGTCCATTTGGTAGTAATGTAAGCATGAACCAGTCAAGGCCCTGCGTTAGTTTTGTAGTTTATACTCGTCTCCTCTTAGGTTGTAATAAACCTTCCTTCACTGAATTGATCCTCTTTAATGAGGAGATAATTACTGTGTCAATACAGCTTTGAGCTGAAGTGATTAAGTTTCCTACCAATCAATCAACAAAGCTTTGAACTATAACTGTACAAAAAGAAAGCTTGAAAAAAAACAAATATCAGACTTTTCCATCAGACTTCTCCTTCAGTGCATCATATCCAGCATTTAGGAAGCTTGGAGCCATGCACTGTAAACGCTTTTGCCTTTGCGTTCTCGCACGGTAGGGTGAAGAAGAAATATTTCAGGAGCATAGAAAGATTTTTTTATTGTTATTTTACACTAGATGCCAAGAATGTTTTTAACTTGTTGCACACATTCCGATGACCTTTCATTTCAAATAAAAACTTAATACAGTAAAAAACCCACATTGAATTTACCTAGAGTTACCCCCACACAAAGCTAACATCTTAGACTTTTGCCTCTCAAACAATAGTGAATAAAATGGTTTCGGTACTGGGGCCAGCTTCCATTATTACTCTGCAACACTCATGAGTTTAAGCCCTTACTTGAATCATTTGAGAATAGCATTATTCAAATACCCAGTGTCCACTCAGCAGTGTGGTAAGTGTGAATTTTACATGGCAGCTGAAAGCAAACAGCCTCTATTATTATGTGTACAACTCATTTAATGATATGCGATAATATCAGTCATCTATAAACTTACATTTGTCCATGTCAAATATATCAGCCTGTATCGTGGCTATTAGTTCATCCGACAGTTTTTTTACCCTCCTCAGTTAGTAGACCTGGGTCAATTATTAAATGAAATCCTTTCATTCAGTTTGAGTGTTATAATTCAGTCTGACTAGAATGAAAAATGGGCAGGGGCTGCACTTTGGACAATTTCACTGGTTCCATTTTGTCAGACAATCTATCCCTGGAAAAGTTAATTTAATCTGCTGATTTAATCCATTTAAAATTCTAATTCCGCCCAGGTGTGTGACTCATCCTAAAATCCCTCTCATCCTCTCCCCAGGATGATCTACACATCACCTGCACCCGGAGTTAATGTTTAAAATGCCAGGCCTGTTTAATTGAGAGAGAAATTAGAGATAGAGTGAGGAGAGAGGGGTAGAAGAGAGAGAGAGAGGGAAGAGAGAGAGAGAGAGAGAAAGAGAGAGAGAGAAAGAATGACTAACAAAACTGCAGGAGTGAATAGTGCGGCCATGGATCATTTCAGACAGTTTCCAGAAAAAACAAGTGGACCTACACATGAATAAATTATCCACAATGAAAAATGCAACATTTACAGAGATAATGTAATTACTTGTCTTGAGATATGGTTTGGCTTTTCCTGACTTGAATGATTGCCAGATTCCCTCTTATCTGTACAGGCTCACTTTCTTTATCTCTCT
The DNA here is from genome assembly GCA_900302535.1 of Neoniphon sammara. Classification (NCBI taxonomy): domain Eukaryota; kingdom Metazoa; phylum Chordata; class Actinopteri; order Holocentriformes; family Holocentridae; genus Neoniphon; species Neoniphon sammara. The sequence continues at coordinate 14,795 of OMKZ01012503.1, forward strand.
CCTCTTTTTCTACCACCCCTCTCTCTGTCTCTCTCTCTCTCTCTCTCTCTCTCTCACACACCACATACACACACGCGCACAACTCATTCACTCACTTTTTTTTCATCCCTGTCTCCATGGCCTAGAGAGGCTCTTTCAGTACAAGAATGTTATATTTTTCTTGCCAAATGTAGTTTCAAGGTTTCTTAATGAGACTGTATAACGTAGCCTCTCACGATAATGAAGGCGCTGACGTCTTCTCATGCCAGTCTATTTGCCAAGCGTTCAATTCAATTCTGTTAACCATGTTTTTCTCGGTACGGCAGCTGATTATGTTCTTATTAAATTGAAAACTTACTATATTTCCCACCTCCATCCCGTGCTCAATCTCTTATATGCTCACCTGGTATGGTAAAATGTAAGATAAAGGGCAAATATGAACTTTACATCAAAGCTTTTGCAGTTTTGTGTGAATGTGCATGAATTTTGTACTCAGATAGCCCACTATAATCAGCCAATCAGAGTGGGCAACCTTGTATAGACTTGAAGCCAATTTGAGACTCCTGAGCAGGTATGCACAACCTACACAGAAACCCTTTTCAACCTCCAACAGTGTGTGTTTATGTGCAGAGATGCTTTTTTCAATCAAATACTAAATTGCCTTATCTAGTTTTTTCCATTCCTTCCAATCTTTAGCTCCGGTCTCTGTTTCCCTTTTTTCTCCTTCCCGCTATTCCTTCTTCATGAGTAATTTGGAGCAGGTGAGTTGAGGAGATGTCCCAGCTCCTAAAAGTTATTGCAGCCAGATCTGCATCTTGAAGTTGCAATACTTAGTCAAACAGCCTTGATACCAGTGAATGCCAGAAAACCTTGGCTGGACTTATGTGGCGTCGCTGATTTAAGCTTGGAGTGTCCCTGGATGCTCTGGAGGAGAACTGTCTGACAATCTGTCAACATCACCCCAAATTATCTCCTCTCCTTTCCTCTCCTCTCCTCTGATTCATGCCAAGGAAACAGGATTCAGCGACTGAAGGCTTTCGTATATTGACCTGTATGTTTTGAAGTATCGAATTAGCCTCACACTTTCACTAGAACACGTGTGAAAATGCTCATTGGTTCCTGTCGTTGGAGTCTACTTGAGCGTGGTGAACAAAGAGATGCCCTTGATATCTATTTGCTGAGATAATGTATCTTTTTAATTTCAAGGGACACAGGTTTACGTGAGTTTGAGAGATAGGAGGAGAGCTCTGCTGACATTTACCGATAATTACATAAAGGGCACCTCTTTGCATAATTTAGCAGGCCATATTATGATTTTGTTCTTGGAGGGTATTTTCAGTAGCTTAGTGTTTTTGTTTTCTTGCCATGTAACCAATGCCTGCTTTTTATAGCCTCTTTTACAGCATGTACTGTTGCAGTAGGGAATTCAAGAGACAATATTTTAATGTTTTAATGTTCCACATATTTTTAATCGCATTTTTTCTGTTTTTTCTGTTTGTTATATATTTATTTTTTAATGATAAGTCATTGCCCTGGACAGACAGAGAGACAGACAGACAGGCAGATAGATAGATAGATAGGTTACATTCAGTAACCATAATGACTGTAGCAAAGCAAAAATAAATAAAAAAAATAAAGCAATAAATAAACCAACAAACAATAGCTAAATTAGTTAAAGGTTAGTAAACAATATTCCAAACAATTCCTCTACATTCTTATAATTAATCTAATAATTTGTTGCACTAAACAAACAAACAAAAAAACTTACAAATCTTTGTCCTCCCTCTAAGTGTGGCATAGTAGACAAAAAAGATTCCTCATATCCACAAAATGACTCAGAGTGTCAGTGCACAGCTTGATTGTTCTTCAGTTCAGTTAGCATGTTAGTATGGCCAGCTGACACACAAACATTTTACGTGATGGCACGTAATATCAGTTCTTAACACTACTTATTTGCACTCCTGTATGCATCCTCAGTATTTCTTACAGAAGTGAAGAGCTGCTCTATGAGTGGCTCCACTGACACCAAATAATAGACAAGATAAATGTTTTTGGAGCTTAGGTTTTAGATGAGTGTGTCGTCTTTTCCACTACAGAAAATAAATCCATGCGCTGAAAAGCTATAATGATCTCATCTCTAAAAACTTAATTTTTCAGGCTTTTAATCTTTTACAATAATCGTCTCTGTGGTGCTGCACATTGTACAATACTCATGCAGTAACATCATCAGGAGAAACTCTTTTTTTTCCTTTTTTGTTTCAAAATGAAGGCAACAGTCGTGAATATTCACTCAAACAAACTAAACTAGGACACGGGAAAAAAAAAAACAAATTTGAATTGGTGCTATTCCCCTTTTAACTCTCACAACCCTCTGGAAATCCAGACTCATTAAGTCTGGTTCTCTGCTCATGTTAGGAACCACATCAGTACATCTGTGACTCATTTTGTGCCCAAATTCATAATTTCCAAAAGGGGCCTTAATATTAGAGAGGTGTGTGGAAGATGTTACATTAAGTTTCACTATTGCATTGAGTCATTGCTTATTAGTGTTTAAAGTTTTTTAAAGTCTTCATTAAAATTTTAATGATTTTTCCCAGGAAACCAGTGTTCCACTTTTACTTTTCACTGAGCTTTGCATCTCACAAGCTGCACACACACCTTCACTATCTAGGCCAATTTGCCCCTCTGGCCATACAGTAAAGTAAGGTTCCATGTACACAACAAAGAAACAGTAGCTCAAA
>OMKZ01012504.1:1622-14918 GCA_900302535.1 Neoniphon sammara
TCTTCTTTCTTTCTTTCTCCTCTCTCTCTCGCTCCTCTCTCTCCCTCTCCAGTCTTTCTCTCACCCCTCTTTTCCACTCCTTTCTTTCTCTCGCCTTTGTTTCTTCCCTCTCCCTCTGCCACTCTTCTCCTCCTTGCGCCTCTTTTTTTCTCTCCTCCTCCCTCTTTCTCCTCTCTGTTACACTCCTCTCCAACTCTTGAATTATTCTCTCACACTTCTCCATAGTTCCGCTTTCACTCAGCTCTTCTTCTTTCTTCTCGCTCTCTACTCTTTCACTCCCCTCGCTCTTTTCTCCTTCTTTCTCCTCCCTCTTTCTCCCCTCCTCTACCTCCTCCTCCATCTCAGTCTCGCTTAGGAATATCTGGATTTCCGCGTCCATGTTTCTCTCTGGTTCTTTTTGGAGTCTCTGTTGGTTGTCTTTGGAAAACCTCAGATCCTCAGAAGCAGATGTGTTGAGAGTGAGGAGCACTGAGTAATTAAGGCGAGCTATGATGTCATAATTTCAAATGTGACATCATCAGCTCAAGTAAGCCAATTGGCTCTGTAGAATTGCAGAGTCCCTTATGACATCACCCAGTCTGACTACCACATACAGACTAATGGACTCTGCTTTAAAAAAAAATACTGTAGTTGTTTTTTTTGTCCATTTAGACCCCAAATTCAAACATATACATATTTACTATTAAAATGTGGGTATTTTTCTCCTCTCTCTAGCCATGCCATTCTTGAAGTGATATGACTCATAGTGTTGAAGCAGTGAGCTTTTGTTCACAGCGAGTTCAAAGACAGCTCTTTCAGCCCTATTAAATCCATTCATTTGTCATGGTTTTCAGTCATTTTTCAACTCTCACTGCTCTTTCACACTTTCAGCAAGAAACCCATTTCACTTTTAAAGTGTTCCGCTTACTCAGTGTACATTAAGAATGTAGTTCAACTTTTTGATATCTTTTATACTTTTTTAGTTATTTAACTTTGTTTCTTCACTTTTTTACAATGGGCTGAATGTTTAAACCCAACCTTTATTGATGTCTTACTACTCTTCCATGTTTTCAGCTAGAAACAAGGGCAAACACAGCTGTTACTAATGACATTAATTAAGGTTCCTTCCATTTAAGTGGACCAGAGTCTTTCCAGTGACTACCATCTAACTACCATTCTCTTTTAACTGACTGATATATGTGACTCATGTTACTCTCCAGCTGTGGGCTCCTAAAATCGTCTTTTACCTCCCTACAGGCACTGCTGACACTGTCACACTTTTCAATTTCTTAGTACCACATTCTTTCATTGTATTCAATTTATTGTTGACTATGGGGCACTGGGCTACAATTACAGCTTCAACTACTGTACCTACTGCCTCAAATTCAATTACTGATTCAGCTAAAGTTCTGCTCTGTCTACTTCAGCTACTGCCTCAGTTACTTCAAAAACTGCTTAAACTTCTTCAAATACATGAAGTTTCAGATACTTTAAGCATTGCTTCAACTGCTGCTCCGTCTTTTTAAAGGACTGCTTCAACTGCTGCTTCAGCTACACAAAGAACTGTTGAAAACACTTCAACTATATGTTTTCAACCTAAAGCAAGCATGCAAATTTTCTTCAGAGAATAGAGCCTTTTCTAATGGGAATCTATTATGTATAATGGGAATCTAGGAACACAATTCCAGCTTGAAACGGGCCAGCAACAGTGATAGTTTATTGGTGTAAAACAACTTTTTGATATCTTTATAGTTCATGCAGTTTTCAGAGAATATAATGGGTGTGTACAGAGGTCAGTTTAGAGTGCATTATACAACACACACTCATACTCATTCAGGAAATGCATGATATACTCAGACTTAGACATCTGATTGTAAGAGGTGATTGTGAGAAGAATGACTGAGCCACTAGATGGCAGCCACAGCCTTATAACCAAGACTTACCTGTTACCTTGTTACCTTGTTTTCTTTCATTCTCAGTCCAAATCGACATGTTCCCATCATCTTTGACATTATTTAAGGGTACAGAAACACATATATGTGAAATACACACTACTTTTTAAATCGACAACTAGACCCATTAGCAATGACCGATAAGAAAACCATCAATCAACATATTAACTGGCAGGCTGTGATCCGTTAGCATGTCAGACATGCAAGAAAGACTGAGAGCTACAGACTGTGAGTGGACACAACAAATTTCAAAGTGTGTTAGCCCTTTGGTGAGCTATTTAATGATTTCATTTTTATTGAAAGAAAGCCTAGACAATATTTTTTTTGTGTGTGTACATTTTTAAGGATGAAACATCACAATTTGACCGTTTGACTTTGGTATCTTGTTTAGGTTTGCTTGTTTAGGCATATCCACCGTGAACGTCTTCGTAATACAGTTCCGTAGCTTTGCTTGTAATGCGGTCCTCGAGTTTGGCAAATAAACCTAATGGCTCGCTTTTTGCCAATTTCCTGAATCCAATTCTGTCCTTTAAAGGTGCCATTTCAGATATTTCCTCTGAAATTCATCTTTTATGTTTAGCATCATTACACTCCATGAAAGCTCTTTGGGAAAGTGATTTAGGGGAGAACCACTACATGAACTTTAAGAAAAGATTTTGGAACAGGTACAAGGCTCCTCTACCTGTGCAAAGCATGGTTTTATGCAGTCCAGCATTGTACGCTCGACTCATCACACTGAAGCTCAGCTGTCTAATGTGTATGATGATGCATCTCCAGCTTGTGACAGATGCCTTTTCTTTTTTTGGTAACACTGTATCAGAAATAATTGGAGAAGCACTTTGATCTCAGTGCTCTGGCTGCACTGTTTGGTGACTCACCCTCTTTGCCTCCCCTCCCTTTATCTAAAAAATAAATTGTGACAGCTTCTACTAGCCTACTGGTGAGGTGTTTGATATTCATGATGTGGAATTCATTGTTACCTCCTTTTCCAGGATTCGCACAAAGTCTTGAAAGTTTGGAAATCGCTTCATTTTAACAGTTACAATTTCAAGGTTAGTTGAATTCAAATATACTCCTTGAAAAATGCTTGATTCTCAACATAACCTGGTGTTTCATCTACACAATCAGTCATGTAAAAAATATGAATATAAAAAATATGAATATATGAATAAATATGAATAAACAATCCTGTAGAAGTGATCAAACATTAAATAACCATGATAAAAAACTACTATCAAAGTTAATATGAACAGCTGGTAATAAAATAATCAAAGTGACAATATACATTGATTGCTGTGGCTATAAAGGAATTCTTTATTTTTGATTCAGAGTGACATTTTCTCAACTGTAGTATAGTGTGCAGCACAGGTGCGCTCATTTAGGAATACAGAAGTTCCAGTTGAGAAAATATAGTGCCAAAGGAAAAGTCTGTCTGATGGCAATGTAAAGCGGTAAAAATATTCTAAATATAGTGTACACTTAGGTGGATTTTGATTTTTTTTTTTTTAGGTGAGCCTTTTTTTAGGTGGCTAAAATACGTTTTGTTGCTGCCTTGAAACCACAGCCTCACCCAATATGATTTCAATTCAGTTAAATGAATCAAAAAAGAAAACAATTTACTTGAAGTCATTTTGGATCATTTGAAATGACTGACTGAGACCAAGCACGAAACATAGCACTGTTTCAGGTTTTTCAATTGATCTTACGCCTTATGTGACCTTGACATGTATCTTCAGGGTCAAAGAAACATTATTTGTGTTGTTTCACACCTGATTAAAGTGGACACAGTATCTATCTTCCATTGGAAATAATTTCTGTTTGAATCAGTAAAGCGTTTATACGTTGATGAATACTGTACTGGAAAACGCAACAGATTTTTTGAGCATTTAACAACCTGTTTCTCTGTTTCTTATTCCTCATAGGAATGTTATAGCAATGCCATAGGAGATAGAAAAAAAGTATTAAATATGTTAATCTCACAATAAACACCATTTAGTACCACAGCTGCACTATAAGCCCATAAGAATATTGTAGGAGTATTACAGTGATACCTTAGGAGATAAGCAATGACATTAGTAAGAGTCAGCAATAGACCTTTTTCACAGCAGCCACTTTGACATGAAATAGCAGGGAAACACAGGTGTTACTGATCATATTAATTAAGGTTCTGTAATGTGATTAGCAACACCTGTGTTTACCTACTAGTTCATGTCAAGTGGCTGCTGTGAAAAAGGTCTATATGCTTTACAAATTTACATTACCAAACACACATATGGAAAGAGGGTTGCAACCACAAAAGCAGGGAAAGCGGATCTTTTTATTTCTCTTTGTAATGAAATATTCTTATGTCGACAATAAGTATGACTTATATGGCTTATAATCTGTCATATATTTTGTTTTAACCTTTGAGAAATGAATCTGTGACCTTTAAAACCCACTTGTGTTTAATCACTTAAATGCTAGAGGGTTAATGAAAGATATCGGCATGCTGTTTTGTATACCTTGTGTGTGTGTGTGTGTTATCTGTATTGGAGGTTTTTATCTAGTTGTAGTGCAGAAAGGGTGATGACTAAGTCCAAAAGAGCTGAGTTTTAGTCTTTATCTGAGCTGTGTACTAAGAATACCAGGACTGAATGATAGTCATAGACGACCTCACGAAGCTGACTGAGAGAATGTCAAGAGTGTGCAAAGCTGTCATCAAAGCAAAAGTGGCTACTTTGAAGAATTTAAAATATAAAACATATCCTGGTTTGTTTAACACTTTTTTGTTTACTACCTAATTCCATATGTGTTCCCTCATAGTTTTGATGTCTTCAATATTAATCTGCAATGTAGAAAATAATAAAAATAAAGAAAAACCATTGAATGAAAAGGTGTGTCCAAACTTTCGCTGGTACTGTATTTTTAAAGCAAATTCCTCATCTAAAAACCCATTGAACAGGTGTAGGAGGTCATCCTGCGATAAAGAGCCTCTCACCCTAAAAGAAAACCTTGAGAAATCCATACTGGTCAAAACCTGATACTGATTTGCACTTGCAGTCCAGGACACTGGAAAAGGAGCACTTATAATTGTGAGCAGTAGAAAGTAAAGGGTGTGACGTCTGAGCAGCGTCCTCCTCTGATCAGATCAGCCTGCTGAGCGCTGTGTGCATGAACACGCTCAGCCTGAGTGTGTGAAAGCACCGTGTGCCTCTGATCCAGACCTTCAGAAGATCTCGGACCTTCTTTACATAGCCATGAACTTCATTTTGGTGGCTCTCCTGTTTCAGCTGACTGCAGCGCGAAGTAAGTTAAATGGCTGATCTCTGCTTGATAGATTTTACTGAATGGATCTTGGCTGTGATGAGAATGCTGCCAGAATAACATTATTTCCCTCACAAACAGAACTACAGCAATCTTTAAAAGAATCTGAGAAAGATACTATACCAATATCACAGCAAAACTATAAATGATGCATAACATACAATTGTAACATTATAGGAATATTCTAGTATTGTATAAGAAAAGACCATAAAGTTCAATAAGATACATATTATATATTCACTGTTGGGTACCACAGACACACTATAATGCTTACAAGGAATCTTAGTGATTCTTGCTAGACTTTGACATTTATGCATTCAAATGTTTTGGGTGAAAAATGGTCAATTCTTGTTCAGCAAGTCTCACAAATAGTGTTGATGCTGCAAAATCGAAGTCAGGTTTTGGTTTAATTTAGTCAAGGCAAAGGTGAGCAAATACGAGAAAACATTCAGTGACGATTTGAAATCCTTAGTATATAAGAGAAAAACTGTTACACAAGGTGTGACTGAATTTAGAAGTTAGACTGCAGGGGTTCCCAGCAGCCTCAAGCTAAGAGCTGCCTGAGCCAGTAGCAACGTGCTCCCATAGAAATGGAATGAGTCATTCTATTGAGAATTACAATATACATGTTATATATTACATATTTAAAGTGTTTTATACGTATTTAAATACTGTGTCTTTATCATTCCTGTCACATTTCTTCATCCTTGCCTTTCCGCAGCTGAGAGTCCTGACACAGAATGGGACCTGAACACAACGCCCGACAACTCTGTGCGTTACGGCGAGTTCTGCCTGCAGATCCCTGATGACGCTCACTGGACCAGCTCCGAACCAGTTAACCAGCCAGTCACACAGTCAACCAAACAGGCAACCCAGCCGACCAAACAAGCAACACAGTCGACCAAACAGGCAACCCAGCCGACCAAACAGGCAACACAGTCAACCAAACAGGCAACCCAGCCGACCAAACAGGCAACCCAGGCTGTAAAACCAACCAAAGAGACAAACCAACCAACTGAGCAGTCCGCCCCGCTGCAGCTTGGTAAAGAGGAACTGATCTCTCGGCCTGGAACATGGAATATACTGAAACGTGAGCTCTTTTCCTTCTTGTTTGTGGACTTGAGACACGCAGAGGTTGGATTTGAAGGCAAATATTTGGTGCTAAAAAGTGTGGAAAACAAACTTGGTTCATGAGAGCCGTTTCAAGTGGAAAGTAATTTATTCTTGAAGTCTGGCAGTTTACACACAAAATGTTTTTGACAAATTTATTCCATAGGAAAGAAAACCGCATATTCTTTTTCTTCTTCTTTTTTTGTTTCAGTGCAAAGCATATCCAACTAAGTTGTTAAAAACTGTCCTTTATCTCTATCAAGGCAAATCACCATCCGGTCTGCGTACAACCAACCCGCCGAGAGGATGTCGCTGCCAAAACAGAAATAAGAAACTCCCAAATGAAACTTCCCCAGTCGTAAGCACAAAAATTTGGCATCCTGATGCAAGGTGCAACTCAATTGAAATAATGTAAGTTTGAGTGTCTGTGTGTGTGTGTGTGTGTGTGTGTGTGTGGAGAGAGAGAGAGAGAGAGAGAGAGAGAGAGTAGAATGAGCTATTCAAATCTTTTCCCTAACAACTGATGATTGACCCTAGCCTTCGTTTCACAGGGAGAAACTGAAGGACGGCAGGAAGGTGTGTGTGATCGCATCCAGCATCTTATCATACATCACGTCTACTTTCATGTGAGTCGGCACCACCTGACATACCGCTGAGGCTAATGCTGTCGCCTGGAATAGTTCACTGTGTATTTGTCAGTCTCAAAGGGCCATATGAAAGGAAATAACATTTTCCTTGATTTTTATACATGACTGAAGATGTTGAAGGGAGACATTGTTAAAATTTTACTTTGAATGGTTAAATTTGAAGTTAGTGCATTTCCAAAAAAGTCCACTCTTTTTTCTAGTCAAATTAATCCAGTAAATGTATCACAACTGTCCTTGGTCCTGATTGGCTCCCTTCGCTAAAAAATTACACTAAAGAATCATTTTAATTTTAACCTTAAATGAAACTACATTTATACGTAAAACATCTCGTAGAACACTTTACTATCCTTACTATCCATAGTATAAAATAAGTAAGTGCATAATATGGGACCTTTAATATAATCTCATATCACAACCTTTGATATAACTGCTGACACTGCAGTGTCCTTGAGGTTTCTTATCTAATGCAGGTTGTTTCTTTACTGATGACATAGCGGATGCACTCTAAATGTGAGATTAACAATCTTCTTTTCCTGTAAACTGAATTACTGATAACAAAATATCTCTCAACCAGCCGCAGCAGCCCGTCCACAACACCAAAATCAGCCAGTGACCATCATGGGCCTCCAGTTACTACGCCTGCTGCTCCGCAGGAATCAAACTCAGAGTCTATGATAACTACGCCCTCTCCTGTCACAGATATGTATGATAATTATGATTATTCTTTGGGAGATACAGAAACTGAGGCAGAGACAGAAACAGGTGAAAGAGACTTTGAGGCTGCAACTTTTGCAACTGAGGGTGAGTTTTACCATTATTCACCTATTATTTTCACCTAACTTAAAGGGATAGTTCACCCATTTTGAAAAAACTTGATACTATTTCACTTATCCCCTAGCTGTTATAAAGGACAGTGGTGATGCTGTCTTCCTGTCCTCATTAGTGGGTACTGGAAACTAGCTGGATGCTCCGAATGCTAACCACTAGCCACCTGCCACTGAGATGTAACTCCCCCGGCTAATATTCTTAAAGGTAACTGCCTTAATCCACTCCAGTTGATAAATAAACAAAGTTTGGGTTTGATGATGTGTGTCAGAATTTTTGTAATCCGAAATGGCGTAAAAAAGTTTACCGTCAATAAAAAAATAAACAAAAATCAACAGTAGAGCTATTTTCTTGTGTGGCAGCTCTCTGTGCTGGATGTGCTAGCTAACATGCTACTTCCCCCAGCTAACATTCTTATAAATAACCGCCCAGCACAGAGAGCTGCCACACAAGAAAATGGCTCTACTGCTGATTTTTGTTTATTTTTTTGACGGTCAACTTTTTGACGCCATTTCGGATTACAAAAAATTCTGACACAGACCATCAAACACCTCCAGCTAGTTTACCGATGAGAGGAAGACGGCACCACTGCTGTCCTACATAACAGCTAGAGGGTGAGTGAAATAATATCAAGATTTTCAAAATGGGTGAACTATCCTTTTAATAAGGCATCCTGGGCACAGAAATTAAAGGGAACATTTTATTTTATTTAGATCAAGAAACAACACAAATCAATGGCTTGACTGAGGCAGTGACGGAAAGAGGTGAAAGTCACTTTCAGGCTACGATTTTAGCTGACAAGGGTGAGTTTTACCATTATTCAACTATGATTTTCACCTTTAATGAGGCATCCTGTGCATAGAAACCAATGAGGACACATTTTATTCAGATCAAGAAATAAAACGACTCAACGGCTTGACTGATACAGTGATGGAGATGGAGATAGATGAAAGTCACTCTAAGGCTGGGATTTCACTTGGTGGATATTTTTTTTCCACTTAAGTTTTTATTGTTGATTTTACATTTAATAAGCATAAAACCAACAAATAAACATAATAACAAACATCTACACAGAACAAACATCTAGTTACATTCACAGTAGTCCAATATTTTCATACTTTCATCTATTGTATCCATGGCCATGGGAAGATGTTTCAAGTTGGGGTTGCTGTGGGAGATAAATCAAATCTTTTTGTAAAAATTCCATACATCATGTTCTAATATAACATAATATGAATCAAATGTATGCCAGGTGTGCCAAACCCTGCACACATATCTGAATAAATATCGTGTGCAGGGTGCAGGTGAATCACTATTTCTGTTTCAATCTTGTGGACCATCTCCTCAAAACTTCCCCAAATGTACAATATTAAAAAATGCATTTTTTTTTTTCAAAAAAAGAAAGACGGACAGAAGGAAAAGAAAAACCATCATCTCACCAACAGGGGGCAGCAATCCTGCTTCCTACGGCCTGGATTGTATCAATCATCCTTCTCGTGGTCTATGTCGCTGTTCTGGATCTTGAACATTGTCCATTTTCCCCATTTTTCCTCCACTATCTGTATCCATTGGTCCTCAGTGGGAGGATCCACTTTTCCCTATTTTCCCGTGATAGCTTTTTTGCTAGCTTTTAAGAATATTTTAACCAAATACCTGTCTCTTGTTTGCACATTTTCTTCATTAAAGTTACATAGATGGAGTACCATGTCGCTTATAGGGATCCCATACCCTAGTATTTTCAGTAATACATTGTGTATTGTTTTCCAAAATCCTGTTTTTTTTGTGACATTTCCAAAATATATGTGAATGATCAGCATTTATCACTCCAAAAAATACCAGCAAGGTATTTTTTGTTTGTTTACTCTTGACTTTGGGTGTTGGGCTGATATAATCCTAATTTTTGTTTCTTGTATGCACTGATTATAATTTAGATCCCATCATTCACTTCCATGGAGGGATCTATTCTGACCTCTTTCATATAGTAATCCCTTAGTTGTAGGTATCTGTAGAATGTGTTTACCCAAATCATATTTTTCTTCAATATTTTGGAAACTCTCCAGCTGCCCATCCTCCACTGAAGTGTACCATGCTATGATTCCCCTGGTTGTCCAGTGTTTGAATTCCTTATCATATCTAGCCAGTTTAAAATTGCTATCAAATGCTTTCCATTTTAATAAATGCATATCTTTCTTTATCTTATCATTTTTAGTTATATTGAACCATAATTTTAACATACATAATGTAATTGGATCTATTTGATTTTTAATTTTCTTGTATATTTCTTTATCTCCTATAATACTCTGAACTGGGTACCCTCCAAAATCTTCTTCCATTTCTTTCCACTTTGCAGTGTAATCTGGCTTGCACCATCATACAATATACCTCAGTTGGGCAGCATAAAAGTATTCTTTCAGTTTTGGGCGTCCTATTCCCCCTCTGTCTTTTGGCAGCTGGAGAGCTTCCAACCTAACTCTTGGTTTAGCTTACACTAAAGGCTCTATAAAAAGAGCAAATAAAGTGGGTGATAGACAGCATCCTTGTCTTGTTGATCTCTGTAATCTAATTTTGTCTGACAGGTTTCCATTTATTTTATTTTTACTTTATTTTTTTTTTCCATTTATTTACACAATCAAATGCTTTTTCAGCATCAATGCTTATTGATACAGTACTTTTTTTTTCTTTTTCTTTTTTTTTGCTGGGTTTTACCATTAGATGCAGAAATGGAAGAGTTCAGTGAAATACCTGGGATATTGGTGGAAAACGGTCTAAGTGGTATGGTGCGTGAAAGAGTTCAAGGTGGGTTTTAATGTTTTTAATGTTTTTAATGTTAATGTTTTCATCTAATTTAACGAGGCATCCTGCACAGCGTTTGAACCAGTTCATTCTTGTATGGCTTCACAGAGGAGCTTCTCTGCCTGCACTGCCTCTCCTTGATAAACTGGGACGATGTCGACCCAAAGGCTGTGCTCTCCCTGGATATCCACGCAGCATACAGTCACTGTCCTGTCGTCATTCAGTAAGAGTCCCACTGCTGTCTTCTTCTCTCACTGACTGATATACATTTTTGTTGGCCGATATCCAATCGCATCCAATTTTTGTTGATTGCTTTTGGCCTCTTTTTTTTGCAAGGTAGTGCAAAGTTTTCACCCAGCAACAGCAATGCTCATGAATATTTCAATGGAACTGAATCAAAACTGTCCATTCAGGCTTCAATTAGACAACAGGTGTAGAAAATCAACTCTGCAGTATATAATCAATCAAACTGCATCATATGTGGCATTATTAGAGGTGGACCACACTGTCTGGTATAGAGGCTTTTCACAGAATGTTTGTGTGGTTCTTTTTCTTCCAGTATGGCTGCCTGTAACCACTGCTAACCACTTTCAAGAGAAAATGCCTGATTTCTGTGCAGTGGTGGAGTAGCTAAAACACTGGAAAAGCATGATATTACTGTTCTGCTAAGACTTGTTTACAAAATCCAGTAACAAGACAACAAATTATTATGTTTTTGTTGATATAACACTCATATATCAACACATAGTAACCGGTGTCTCTTCCATTGCCATATACAAATCAGTGGTTGCTATGTTACAGGCAGCCATGTTTAGAGACAGAGAACTACACAAAGATTCTGTGAAAAGCCTCTATACATTATTGTTTTGAATGAAAAGGCCATTTTTGTCTCTTATACTGACAAATATATCAGCCTAACACACACACACACACACACACACACACACACACACACACGTAACCACAGTTATCATCACTTAACAGAAACAAAGTGATGAGTTGTTTTCCCTTTGGCACACAGCGTCGAGCTGAAGGACGGCCTCAGCTCCTGCTTCGACTCATCACAGCCGTGGTTCAGCGAGGCTCTGAAGAGGCTGGAAATTCACCCCTGATACCCTGGCTCTGTTAAATGGAACAGAACCTTCATTAATGTCATTAGTAACACCTGTGTTTACCCGCAGGATGCCACAATGGCATATTTCCAGTGCAGGTACAATGGAGTATTTTCACCCATCTAAAACATCAGTGGTAAACATCAGGTTTTGGTGTCAGAGTGTGTCAAGTTTTGGCTCCCACATGAGTTATTTCCTCTTTACGCAGTGCAGCAGATAAGGCCAGATTGTGATCATCCATCACACAATTCGCTAAAATATGAATATTTTGTCAGGTCAACATGTTCTTCTCACATAAACAGTATCTGCTCATATTGTACAGCAGTGCCATCTGCTGACTGCAAGTAGCAACAACAGCATCTCTCGCCTGACTGAGATACTGTACCAACTACTTGATTATTTCTCAGTGAATCTCAAAGGAAGATCAAGCTGATTTCTGGGTAATGGTATTTCCATGTTTTCATTAGCATTGTTTGAGTACCAAAAGGGCAGGGCTGACTACATGAGGTGAATTCAGATCATGTCTGGAAAGTTTTCAATCACTGAAAACTACGAGACAGGTCTGCTGGCAGCCCTCTAAATTACAAAAGATATGTGTGCTGTCATTTACTTTCATCGAAGACAACATCATACTTGTCAGAATGAATGAATTAAAGAATGTTTTGGGTTTTTTTTCATGTCATGCCATCAAGATGGTCTTTACCACCTGGGATTACCCGCTAAATTACCTTAAACTCAATATAAACAATCAATATAGCAAAAGGTATTACTAGGTATAGGTATTACTAAGTCTGCATACATAAGATATTATTGTATTTATATAACCTATATTTTCTAATAGACCCTGCTTTAAGTATTCTGCAGATGAATTCTGCATGATACATAGCCACTTCATTGCTTCAGAATCTTCCACAGACACATGAAATTTACTTGTATTAATCTTATTAAAGAAAACCTCTACATGGCTGTGATACAGAGCACAGTAAATAATGTCATTGAGTTCACAGAAATAACTAGGGTAAATAAATAAAGGTAATAAGGGAAGGGTAATATTCCACACCTAGTTTGGGCAAATAAAGAGCTTTTCCTTTTGGTCAAATAATTTTCCAGAGAATTTTCAGTACAAAAGTCACTTTTGATCAAAGCATGTTCTTAGTTTGCTCTTGCTTCCAATTTCAGATTTTTCTTTAAATTGTTTGAATACTTGCCAAAATAACATGTTTCATTAAAACTTTGATATTGTCACCTATCAGTGTCTGTGTTCATGCATGTGTGCATATGTATTCCGATTTCTGTCATTTTGAAATAATTGGCATCAGCCAATAACCGTGCCCACGTGGCTGATCAACAAAAATGTTAGCGGTTTCCCTTGTGTCAATCCTGCAAGTGTCAACTGATTTACAAAATCTATTTTTATGATTTATTTTCAATAATGTTTTTGTTTGATACATTTGTTGATTTGAAAAAGTGTACAGATCTACTAGAGAAAAGAAGATACATTTTTGTGTCTCATTTATTATGAAATTGTTGTATTTTAGCACATGCAAAAAAAAAAAAAGAAATAACACTTTGTCA
>OMKZ01012506.1:0-24687 GCA_900302535.1 Neoniphon sammara
CCAACCAACCAACCACCCCCCATGGACTGCACTTGTACTTGGCCCTGACCTCACTGCTGCCAAGGCCAGCCCACCATTGTGTGGGAGAGTGCAAGCAGGGTCACTTGGCAACAGAATGACATGCTAATGATGGGAGGCAGGACGTGTTTACTATTTATATGTTATGGCACATTTTAGGGATAAGAGGACTGGCAGACAAGCTATCTCTGAACTTTTCTGAGAAGGGTGTTCTTACATCATTGATAAAAGAAATAATAATAATCATGACACCTGCCCTTCATTTTTTGTAGTTCTTGCAGAAAATCAAATTTGGCCGTCTATAACACTGCCTTACTGTTTTTCTGCTGGGTCTGTCTTCATCGTCTTACTGTCACGAGTAATGTGTGTTTTTTTCTGACATAATGATAACATGCTGTATCAAGAGGACGCAGTAAATACCTAACAGCAGCTAAGGCCCACCGTGTCACACAGGCCTTTCAAACATAACCTCCGGGCACATGAAATTTCTCCATGTCTCTGAAGGCTGGAGAGAGGCAGGCAGGTGAAACAGTCGCCATGCCAATCAATATCTAACATCTATTAAAGCAATATTTCCCCTTTTACTTTGCAATAATTGTGCTTAATGCTGTGAAGTACCTTATCACAGGTCTGATGGCAAAAGAAAGGCCAGTTACCATGGTGACTGTGAAAGCCATTGGTTTCCTTTTCAGCAGAATAATGAACTTCTCTCCTCTGTATGTCACTCTTCCACTCCACTCTCAGCCTCTTCGATTAAATTGGAGTCCATGCGTCCTTGAAATCCCTCATCTCTGCCTTATAATTTGCCAAACAAGAGAAAAACACAGAAAAAAATGCTCAAGGCTCAACAAATGCATCGCTCTGGGCCAAAGCATAGGAGGGTCTCAAAATCAATTGTACACAGAAAAGTCTACAGTTGTGTATAAAGCAACTACATTTAATTTTTCAAAACATGTAATTATGCTTTAAGATTGCAGTAGCATTGACTTTACATTAAAATAGCCTTGAACAATTAATCATGATAGCTTACTACTGTCATTAATATGATCTACATCATTTATACCAACACAACCCTTACTATCAAACTCTTAAAAAAAAACTTTATCATTTCAAATTGAACATTTGAGATCTGACAGACATCATGATGTTATATGAGTTAAAGAGTTAATTCAAGTCCATTTTGACGATAAAAATGCACTTGAATTAAGTGTGAAGTGTACAGGTTGCTATCAAAATGTTCTCCAAAAATACAAATATCCAGTCACCTCAATGATGTAGTGTATGAACTTTTATTGTGAACTTTAATTGGGAATTAAAGAGTCTACAAACTCACACTGCAGGGAGATTCAGACTATTTTTTCTTTTTTTGTGTGTGTGTGAACAGGCTGTGGTCTATTCATTATATCTCTCAGCCAGTGAAAGGAACGCATGGTCTTTATTTACAGTAATTTGCCATAAGACGTGGTTTTGACCAGTCAATCAATCCAAGCCCTACTGGCTGCACAGTGGGATACTGAATGATAAAAAAGCAAGATGTAAAGCTATTTTATAGGGAATTCTATAGAATAAGAATACAAGGTCATACTGTGGGCGAGGAGAGTTGAGTATAGATATACACCGGGTCACATACAAACTTTGTGAAACTTGTTACTCTTTCAGGTTGGATGTTTCTATCGCTATAATAATCTTTTATTTCCATTATCCAGGTTTTGACTCCGATCACGGATTGCACGCTCCCTTGCATCTCCCGTGTCCTTGAGCACAGACGTCTTCAGCGCCCGAGGAGAGATGAAGTGTTTCATTCACTGATGTCGGTCGGGTGGGTCTACATGTGATGGTCGATAATAAACCTGCAAATCATTTGGATAAAGCCCGGAAAATCGAGCAAAATGGAAACACATACATTTGTTTACAAGACAATATCAGCCTAATTAAGTCTACCAAAGAACACTGGCAATTAAACTGAATCGGTCAATTAGGCTACTGTTCATTCATTCTATATTTTGTCTGATTTTTAAGGAGGACTGCAAATGGTCTAGATGTATTTTTTTCGTTACCAAACATTATTACCGTTTGACAACATTACGCACATTTCATATTTATTTTTTTCCATTTGCAGGAGAATATGATAAGATCTCTATTATTATCTGAGATGGAACTGCCAGGGTGCGCGGCCAGTCTTATTCTTATTTTAATAACAAATAAACGATTCTTCTGCGGTTTTGAAATAAATATTTAACTTTAATTTCTAAAGCGTTTCATTCAGATTTTTTAACGGTCTACTACTGGTCTGGAAGCTTTAAAACGCACTTTTATTGAGTGCCACATCAAAAATTAAAAATAGGCCACTGTATTCTTGTTCACAACTGTTCATAGCCTATCTAGTCGAAAAAAGTGAGAACAATATCTATAATGTCTTCAGTGATCGTCGATTCATAATAAACAGTGGGGACACCTGCTGTCCGAACAGAAACCATCTTGCAATTTTTTGCAACTTTGCATGTCTTATTTAAATAAAGGCAGTAGGCTGTAGACGAAGGGCATTGTCACTTCAAGTAAAGCGTCTTTTTATCCCTTCGTAATCAATACAAAATTTTGTGGTTTTAAGTTAAACGTCGCTTTACCCAACCCGTGGAAAGATAAAGGCCTGTCAAATCTTTGGCATTAAGGACACTAATAAGGCATTTGATTTTTGCCGTAAGGTTGTTCAAACCCTTTACCCTGTCTTACAGGCGACCATTAGCCCCGCAGGGAGCCATGGGTTGGTTCTCTCCTCAGTTTCTCTGCCGTGGAAAAGGGCTGTGCTGTAGCTTGTCATCTTCTGACCTCCTCAGTACAAAGAGAAATATTAGCTCTACACAACTAATAATGCAGTATCTCCACTACTCAAACATTCAGCATTCAAAGATCATCAACATGATATTAAGACAATTTTGATTGATTAAAAAATTATGCATCCATATGCACATCAGATACTTTTCCCAAAGTTATGAAGTGCATGTTCATGTGCTTTTTGGCTGGAAATAAAAACAAAGAAAGCATCTTAAATACTGATACTTTTTTTTTCTGAAGGCGTTGTAGCCAAAAGCAAGCTAGTAGAGGCAACAGGTGTTATGCTAGATATATTTAATGTCAAATATTGCCCAATGGATCACATACAGTGTAATTGAATGGTTTATTGTTGTCAAGAGATATAACCTTGGCCTATGTCACAACTCCTCCAGTTTATGTTGTCCCACACTGGGGGTTGTCCAAGTGGTGCTTCCTGGTGGGAAAACTGTATATCTGATAAACCCAAAAGCATGCACAAGCAAAGTGGCATCTCCACCTGCTAGTGTGTAGTCCAAAATCTCTATGTGAACAGGCTTTTCAGTAAATGCCAAACGAATGGGTTGTCTTGATACCTTTCATCATGGGCAACATAGTATATCTCAGATATATCAGCATTGCACTGAAATATAGTGTAGTTGTTATTGTTCATACATACAGGTAGTTGTAGTTGCCATGTTCTCATTAGTTCTCTTCCAGATGTTGCATTATCAATCTGTTGATAGCCTCAGGATAATGACTGTATTCCCTGTTCCAAAACAATTAGCATTTCCCTAACAACAATCAATATAAAAAACTTGAGCAAAGATTTACAAAGATAATATTTAGTAAAGCATTTAATTTGATGGAGTAAAACATATTAAGTCTTTCATAAGGGTCTAGGACTATATGCTACACCAAATACAAGATACACTTGAGCTCCTTAATGTCCCCACAATTATGATATGAGGTCATTAAGCTAATAAATACACTAGGACACTGGTAAATATTTCCAAGTGAACATACTTGCCTTCACGTAACACACAGGCAGTATATGTTAAAGCATTTAAGAGTCATACAGTATGAAGGCAGCTTTCCCTCAAAAAATGTGAACTTATGTAGCCAGGTAGGGTGCGACAAAATCTATTAGAGGGAAAACCTGTGGTATGATTACAATATAACGTTTTTATCATGAGTTAAACTGTTCATTAGAATGTGTCCACACACAGACACATGTCACCATGAAAACATATCCTGTATATCACCTACTTTGGTAGTGGAACATAATGAAAACCATTCTGTAAATTACTGTAGCCTACAGCCATTACTGCAAAATTAATGTTTCAATATTGAAGACCTTGGTACAAAGAGAAAATTGATGACATATTAGCTTAAGTTAATCAACCAATTTGCTATTATATGACAGGCTATATGCCTATATGCCTAGAGATGTATAGTTAAGTTCCTGCCAGACAACATGGATATAAACCTACCAGAAGTAAAATACCATGCTCCTAACATCCTTGTCTTCCAGACAGGCTGCTAATGATAGCTAACAAATGATACATAGGGGCCTATTGTGCTATAAAATTATCCATATTTCAGACAAAATAGGCTAATCAAGCTATCTACTCACTCCTGCTTTCTTCTAAATTAGTTTTTTGAAAACTCCTGTGCGCGTAGGCCTACTTGGAGCAGCCAAGCAAAAACAAGTATCTCAATATGCTTCTAATCAAGGCACCCCTCACACACCTGTTTGACGTGAAGTCCTGCCAAACAAGTTTTTGAGGCGACAGTCTGTCATTCACATTAAGCTTGTCTTCAAGACAGGTTGCTCAATGCACCATTAACACGTGGTTTTGGTATATTGCTCACGTGGTATTAATATTAATTATTTGCTTCACTTACCACGTGACTGACAAGACGTGAAAAATTTACATTTTTTCAGCAGTCGTACATAATGGCTCATTTATGGTTTTCAGCGGTGAAGTCGACGAGCATGGCGCTTCCGTTGTCTGTAAGTCAGCGCTGAGGGCTGAACAGCCTCTGGGCATGATTTTAGCACACAGTTTAACACCATGAAAAGAAAAGCTGTAGTGCCTCTCTTTCAAAAATAACAAATTATATTTGAGTAGGAATTGCTTAATGACACAATAACAAGCCACCTGAGTGAAGTTGAGCACTCTACCTGTTTGCGACAACCTGCCGGCTCTTAACAAAGTCGGACCACAGGGAGGCGCTAGTTAGCCTAAGCTTGCCTCTGAGGGAAATGTGCAATTTACAATGAAGTCAACTGGTAAAGAAGTGAACAAAACAACCCTTATGAATACCATAGACTTTCAGGTTTGATATTCCCGTGTTGTAGAGCAGCTTGGTCTGTACTGTTGTTGATAAGTAGCCTAAACATTCTCAGGCTGGAAACTAAATTTATGTGTAAATTCATCGGTACACCTCTTGAAAAAAAAAATAAGTGAAAAGCTCTGTTACAAAATGAGATATCCCATTGAAAGAGAGTGAGAGAGAAAAAAAACTTATGTTATTAAAAGCACAAAAATAAAACAAATTGTGGACAGGAGGGTGCCTAACTTAAGTCCTACTGATGAATATGAATATATGTACAGACTGGGTTGATTGTATTTTGAATGACAAACTCCAGGTAATGATTTAGTATATACTGTAATTTAGTATATATTGTAATTCATTTATTCGGCCTCCAGTTGACTCTGAGGAGCAGCTAAAGGCAGCCTGTGGCCTCAGAGGTTACAGTCTCACTTCCATGATTTCTAGTCTTGGGGAAAGTTTCTAAGTGTTCATAAACACCTTTTTAAATTCTTGCCATTAGATTGAGTGGGATTCCTATTGGAACTGATCAGTTTTTGTTTTTTCAAAATAACTATCTGCTGGACTGTGTAGCCCACTCAAATAGGTTTATATGTGATATTTGTTTAAAGTTTCAGAGATTGTTTGTTAAGGCACAAAGTTTAATCTTTTAAGACGTTGTGGTTTTTGCCTCTTTCACATGGAGCATTTTGGGGATTATCAGTGGTTCATTACAATGGATCATCAACCAATTGCCTTATTTGTAGACAAGAGATGGAGGTGTTCTCTTGGCATTCATTGATAAATAAGCATTCCTAGCCAGGATGAAAGATTCAGTGTTTTTTTTTTTTTTTTTTTTTAATTCACTGCCCTGAATGGCAGCACCCATCCTGTTGCTCCATCCAGCTCTGCAGCTTCTGAGGTGAGGTATACACCTAAAATATTTCCTTTGTGAGTCAGACACACCCCTTCCTCTTTTCCACAAATTGTCATCTCCATTTAGCTCAGAAAAACACACACACACAAAAAAAATGGCACAGTAAGGCTAGAGAAATGAGTACTAATAATAATATAAAAAATCATGTATCTGACTCATCTCATACTTTTAGGTCGTGTGTCATGAGAGGCACAAGTACAAAAAAATTTATTTACTGTAGTAACAAAATGAGGCTTTCCAACTAACAGTGCCAGAGCTTTCTGCATCAGAAGACTCAACAAAAACTTGCGAGCACCTCCGTCCCTGTCACAGTGTGAACGCATCAGCACAGACACACAGAGCAATAACACAAGCAAGGATGGAGTGACTGCAAGACCTCTGTAGCATTAAGTAAAACTTTCCAGTTTTGCCTTGACATCCTGCAAAACTATTAGGAAACTGACCTCAGACTTATGAAAGAAAATGCCATTAAAACTTCATCTATCAATCCCAAAGGATGCTGTGCAGGAAAATCCCTTCCTTTCGACCCTCTAAAGAAGCGTGGGCTGTTTGCATAGAGACATCTCATCCAGCCTGCACTGGACTGGGCTAGTTGCTGGTCAGTCCCTCCTCCTCCTCTCTGTTTTCTTCACGGTAGAACAACAGACAGCTGTGGGGCGTCAGAGCTGAAGGACAAAAACAGCTGGGAACAGGAGCTACACTGGCTGTAGCTGCGGTTTCTGGGTCACTCACACTGTCACTGCTGATAATAATACACAAAGGACACTGAGACAATAGAAAGTCCATCTTTGTCATCTTTGGTCTGACATCTTTAGCTCAGCAGATGTCCCACTGAACTTAGGATTCCTCATCAACATTTAGTTCCTATCTTTTATACAAGTTTCTCAGTGAGTAACTGTCCTTTATAAGCTGAATCCACATCTCTATATAAGCACCACTTTCTTAAACTAAAGAGCTTTGATTATAGTTACTATATAAATAGTACTATAAATACATTGTAGTACATATTCATTTAGACTAGGCTGTTCTGTCTCTGGTAGAAAAAGATTTCAATATGGTACTCTTAATTTGTTACAGCAATAAAACGATTTGGAGGAGTGTTAATGTATAAAACATGGATTTTAAAGGGCATCCTCTCAGTTCCAAACCTCTGAGTGCAAAATCCAGCAACTGCAACTGTAACACCAGAAATGGAAGCTGTACCCAGAGCAGAAATCTTTCATACCATGGATTTCTACAAGGGTGAGATTATATGATTATAAGTGTGATCCTCCCTCTATCTCTCAGCCTGCCCACAGTCTTTGAGGTGTGAGTTCGTGTAGACCAGAGCAAGGTCATGGTTATTGTTTGGCTGTGTTTGTATATAGTCAGGTGATCGGCTGCTGGTAGTCTGTCTCTTTCCTATCAGAGCTGTCAACAGCTTGGAGCGGTACTGATCCCCAGCAAGGAAATACAGAATGGGATCAATGCAGCTGTTCACACTCGCCAGCGGCCTGGTGATCTTGTAAGTAAAGTTGACAATGTTCAGGAATTCACAGTCTAGATCCAGCACCCGAGAGGTGTAATAGAGGGTCCTTGTGATGTGAAATGGAACGAAGCACACTGCAAATACCACCAGCACCACTATGATCAGTTTGATGGACTTCCGACGGGAGGCGCCACCCTGCTGGCTGGCGGATAATCCCCGTCTGGGCCGGCAAAGCGCCCGCGCCATCAGGCAGTAGCACACCACGATCACCAGGAAAGGGACGCCAAATAACAGCACCATAACCACAGAGCTGTAGTCCACATATTCCTCAAAGGCCTCCTGGCTGGTGGTGTCATGGCACAGCGTGTCGTTGTCCCTTTGAGAGGTGGTGACAAAGATGAGGTTGGGCACCAGGCACACTGTCACCGTGGCCCACACCAGGCAGCACACGAGTTGGGCGTGGCGGGGCTTAATCAGGGTCATTGCTTTGATGGGATGGCAGATGCCGAGGTAACGGTGCACACTGATGCAGGTGAGGAAGAGGATGCTGCAGTAGAGGTTGGCGTAGAACAGGAAGCGCACTATCTTGCAGGCAGCCACACCAAAGGGCCAGTGGCTGCGGTTGGCATAGTAGTAGATGAGGGTGGGAAGGGACAGGACATAGAGGAAGTCCGACAGGGCGAGATGGAACATGTACACTGTGTTGGGTTTCCATGGGCGCATCTTCTTGAGGAACATCCACAAAGCCAAGGCGTTCAGCAGAAAGCCGACCACACACACCAGGCTGTAGGACACAGGCAGCAGGATGTATTTAAACTCCTCATCAAAGCGGCAGCTGGAGTTAAAGTAATTAATAAACACGACAGACTGGTTCTGTCCATCATGGCTGTTGTTGGCTGTCTCCATGATCTCAGTGTCACACCCCCAACAGATGACAAAACCTATGAAAAAAATTAAGAGCTTTTTAATTTTTAAAATTCTATTCAAAGAAAATACACACTACAGTATTTTTCATGGTAGAGCCCATATTAAAAAATATATTGAACAAGTTCTTTAAAATGTTTTGACCCGAGTTTGACAGAAACTAAACTGCCTAAAGTTTGACCGTGTTACAAAATATATTTATTTATGTTATCGATATTTATGACACAAATAGTAGGACTCGACAGTTTCGGATACTTACCCTACTAAGATCTTGTAACAGAGTAGGCTATCGGTGGCGGGCTGGTCTTGTTCCCGGAGTTGCAAAGAAATCGTCTTATTCCAACAACGTGACTCCACACTGCTCAGTTCATAATGCCGAAATCCCAGCTTATCCGCCCCGAAAGTGCAGCCGGCTCAGAATGAGGTAGTCTATGAGCAGTTGCAGACAATGTGAAGTTTAGATGAATGTCGGATCGGAGTCCATGGCACCGCTGCGAGGACAGTTACTCAATCAACACTGAGCGCAGGACAAGTCTGGATGGCTGAAATGGGAAGTGTAATTGCTGACTTGACAAAATGCCACTTTAGCAGGCGCCAAAGATAGGACTTCAGATAAGTGAGAACACTATCTGAAACAGCTGTATGACTCATTTAATAAATAATGGGTTAACAGTTAAGTCATGTAGCCCATAGCACTAATTATATTTTTTGGATGTTGCCATGGAAGGAGTAGATAGTTGATGACTGCAGTAATATTAGATAAATTTAAATTTCAGTCTCAAATCCAGGCTACTCTGGACTTAAACTCTGCATCAGTTCTTCTGTTCACTACAGCAATATTTAATGCTAGTGGATGATAAAGGCACAATACCTCAACTTTATAGAAGTTAATATTTGCACAGCTGCGCAGTATATGGCTGTTACAAAGAGCCACAATTGCATTATTGTGGGAACAGTGAAGGACTGACAGATAAGTCTCAGAAATCCATCTCTCTCTCTCTCTCTCTCTCTCTCTCTCTCTCTCTCTCTCTCTGGAGATGTTATAAATCTGGAATTATAAAGCGTGATCATAAAGAAATAAAAGTTGTTGGGATGGACTGTAGATGTCAGAAGAGATAGTATAAATCAGATGACTTCAAGAGTCCACGTGAGGCTTTCACATTATAAATTCCCTAAATCCTAAGGACAAAAAAGTAAGGCTAACCTATAAAGTCATATAATGTACATGTGTATGGAATTATATTTACAGGAAATACCTAAACGTGATGGCTCAGAGAGACTGAGATCTGAAGGAATGAAGATCCTTGTCAAGATCCTTTATCTCTTATTCTCTTATCTCTTATTCATGCTTTCATGAACCTTAGGAGTCTAAATTGAGAAGTAGTCTATAAATACAGCACATCATCTCAGGCTATTTTTTTCATATTCATAAATACATTAAAATAATAATATGCATGTCTTTATGTGTACATTTTCAGTTCACCAGTAGCACAGCTCATTGCGGAGTTCAGGTCAGTAGTCTCAAACTGAGCACCGCATGCCATTTGTTTGTTTACACTTTATTTATCTGAGGTCACTCCAGCTTTGGCAGGTAGCCTATCAAGCAGTGGTTCTGCTCAAATCTGGTTTAAACAATATTTTCAAACATGTGTAATGGTTTTGCTGGAGCCTTTTAAATGCCAGATAAGTAGGGCTGATAGGCAGTAAAATGAGCACCAGGATGTTTAGACAGTCACAGAATGTATTTGCAAGTGATTTTTCAGATACATTTCTGGGACTGACAATTTATTTGACACAATCTTAATTATGCTGATGTGATCAACCAATCATGGTAATCAATCCAAGTTAAAACAAATGCAGCTATTTTTTTGACAGAGAGCTGGCATGCCCCTTATTTTCCTCTCCCTCCCGTGTTGAAAGCGACCCCTCACCTATGTATAGCTGCAGTGGTGACCTGAGTTTGTGTCAGCTTGCTGCTCACGCTGCGTGCCTCAGTGTGTATGGGTCAGTTTGATGGTAGCAGTGTGTTTCCCTGTGTATGGGTCAACTGTGGTGATGGTTCAGATGTCTGGAATGTGAGTGGGCCACTGACACAGCGTGCTCCTTATCAGAAACCCATTCAGTCTGGAGCGCAGGGTGGATGGTTTTACAGGAAATAGAACGCATGTTAAGATACAAAGAAACTTGTTTTTATCAGATAAATTTGAAAATGTAAGATTTTTAGGAATTTGTGAATGTAACTGTATGTTTCCTCTTTCTGTTTTTCATTTTGTTCTATTTCAGTGTAGTCTGTACACACCCTTTTTTTAAAAACCTCATGCAATGCAGTTTACTCGCTTTGAAAAAAAAAAAGCATGATCATGGGAATGTGTATGTCAAATGATATTTGTCGTCATTTCAACATGTGTCTTCAAGAGAAAAATGAGCAGACACTGCAACACTTTACTTAGAATTGTGTGTCGTTTGAAAATCCCAGCATCCCTGACACCGCCAAAGCAAACTTGTCAGCCGTGTTTGTTGGTTTGCCTTCGTGGTTAATGACACATAGTATCTGCTGTCAGAGAGCAGAGGGATGTGTTGGTTCATGCCTTAATAAGTAACTACCCCAACTGAAACTTACAAGCATAAACACTGACACACACACACAGACCAGAATACCAGCAGGGTTTTTTAGGATCAAATTCAAGTCATTTTCTTTGTTGTGCATAATTTCACTGAGCTGACAAATACAACTTTCTCATGTTTGAACATGGTGTTGGTCATTGTTTTCTACCCATGGTGTTACAGTCATGAAAACTCTTGTAATTACATAACTTAACCGTGGAAAGCTTTTTTCTTGTTGAGCCATGCAGGGAGGAAACATTCATTCACACACTTTTTTAAAGAGGATTTTCGTGGCCACTCAAACAGTATGAAAATGCTTCTGCTGTTGTGTGTTGGTACCTGTGAGGCTGCAACATAAAAAGGAGCAAAATCTATTTGGCAAGGGCAGTTTGACAGTTTTATATCAAGACAAAGCAAATACAAAGACCAACAATCACTTTGGGATATCAAACCATTCACTGCAGAAATTCCCACGGGCAAAACTTTTCCTTCTGATACAGTATAAAGTTCACTGTAGAATAATTATGGTTGCATCTACAACTTTTCTTCTCTCAGTTACAAGGCATAAAGTTTCTCATTTGCCAAAAAAACAACAATAATAATAATAATAATGATAATAAAGTGTGCAACACTGCAAGTGAGTTCCCACAGTGTCATTTAAACCAGGTTTGGTCTGACAAAGAGCAGTGCATTCAAAATGTTGCATACTTTATTTCTTGCAATTGGCAGTTATTGTCTGTACAGCACTTGTGGTTATCTTGGTTGTGCATGTTTTACAGTCTAGTAAAGTTTCTCATTCCACATCACCCATATGCACAGCAGAGCTAGAGCAGTGAGTATACCTTATGATTTAAGTGAGACCAAACATCATAAGTACAGTATAGCATGATGACGTGAGTTGAGCACAGAGCGCAGCAGACATCTGCTTTCATGATTGCATGACAGCATGAACTGGCACTTGTGATTGCTCAGTGACAGTGAAGAGTTGCTTCATGCACCTCAGTTTTAAAAGACTGCATTAAAAATGCATAATGGACAGGAGCACTGATTAACTGACAAGATAAAAACAATATCAGACAGTAAAGAAAACAAGATGCATTTAGTCCTGTCACACTTACTTTACACAGGATGCTCTGTCAGATATGTACAGCTATAGGTTTTATGCTCCATAGGTTTATCAAGGACTTTTACAAGCTCCGTTCCAGGCTCAATAACAGCAAAGTAATGGAAAGCACACAGGAGATGGAATAAATGTGAAGGGTAAACACTAGCCTTGAGTGAACACTGAAAAATGAATGACTGTATTTTTATAATTATTTAAAAGTAATTTACATCAAAATCTATGAGACCTTGAGACCATAATCAATATTAGTGTATGTGGCAGTAATTGGAAAAATACAGCCTAAACCATTCTTTCCATTCACACCTCTCACTCTTTGACATTATCTATCAAGATGGATGGGTCAATAGCAGGCTGTTCAATGAATATTTCCTGGGTTATGTTCTCGCTGCCTTGTTGACACAGACAAGCCTTTGTTACAATATTGATCGAGTAAATGAAGAGATGGCGGGGCTGCGGTGGAGCCCAGCTGATGGCTGATTGATATCCATTCAATCTCTGCTCGTTTTAGTTTCCGATTCGAACAAGTCTCCAAGTCCTACGTGAGATCGGACTATGAGGCTTCGTACTGTCCATGCTTTATATCCCCGTCTGTCAGTTCCAGATCCTGGGTAAGTTCTCGAGGATCCTGCGTCGGTGTGAAGGGTTAGACACTCCTGCAGCACATAAATCCTCCTCTGTGATGCCACTGTGGAGAAGTCAAAGGTCGCTGTATCAGACATGACTAAAAACGTCTATATTTTTCCATTTGTAGTGATTATTATTTTAGTTTAGCATTTTAGGGTTATAACTTTATAATACATTTTTATACATGTTTGTTTAGTTTTTTATAACCATAAAGAAATATGTCTTGGAATTAAAAAAAAAAACAAAAAAACGAAAGTCATTTTAGGAGAATTTAGATGGTACAAAGTATAACCGCTGAACACATGTCCTTCCATCTGTGTTCAGTGGTTATACTTTCTACAATCTAACTTCTCCTAAAATATTATTTTTTATCAAAAAAAAATTTCTATATGTGTATTTCAAATAAACATAATATATTGTGTAAATAAGACAGCTTTGGGGTTGCTGTAAGGTTTATTTTTTCACGCTGATGGAACTAGGCTACTGACTCCTACAGACTTCAAGTCTTTATGCTAAGCTAACAGGGAATACTACCCAGTGTAACCGAACCAGTGGACGTACAGAGGTGAAAATGGTATCGAACATCTTGTCTCAGTCTGGGTAAGTCAGAAAAGGGTATCTTGCCCAAAATGTAAGAGTATTCCTTTAAGAATAAAATTTTGATCATATGATAGGTCATCACATCACATCTTGTTAATTAGTGGATATCTTTATCTGAAATACTAGGAGAGGGTACAATTTTGCCTGGGTGGTGCCAGTGGGAATCAAACCCCTAACCTGACAGAGAGATGCTCAACTCACTGAGCTGCTGGACTGCATTTTGGACCCTGACAATTTGCCAGGGTGTTGAAATGAGGCCAAGAAAATCTACAGATTTTATGTGGAGCATGTCATTAAAATTCTTTACCTGAAGTAATCCAGATCATCCCAGCCATTGAGACTGAGCCCCAGAGTGTATTTCTGAAGACCCAGAGTACTGAGCAGCTCCCTCACTGTCTCTGGTGCGCCTTGGAGGACAGACACCTGCATATTAAAAAATATATGTATAAAGCATTTTTAACAGTTCTTGTACAGACAGTCAGCGGTGAGTCTTTGTCTGTCTTTATCAGTTATAAACATGTCCTACCTCATTCTCCCAGCTGTAGCCCCTCTCAGAAGGCATGGTGGGCCCATTTCTTTGGCTTGGCCTGTGGTTGGGTATGGATGGGCCTCTGTAGTCTGTGGGAAAGAAGTCCATCTCACTGAGGGACTTGGCAATTTGCAAGGCTGTAAGAGAGTTGTCTCCTGAAGGCCCGGGATGCTGCTGCTCCACCATCCAGGGAACTGAGGCTTGACAGTGTGGTAAGCGAGAAGAAGTGTGGGGGAAAAGAGGTGGGGCTTTGGGCCCCCGGATAGGACTGGTCCTCTCTGGATGAAGCTGAGGTTGATCCCTTCTGGTTTTCTCCCTAATGATGGCTGAGTGGTTCATATACATGTTCCTCAGGTTCTTTACTGGCAATATGGAGTCCTGAACAATCTTTTTACCCATGCATTTTGTTCTGGGTTGTGAAACCTGTTCATGGTATTGTGCAGTGGCGTTACTTGGTGCTGGAGGTAGGGGAGAAGGGTTTTTTGTTGGGAAAAGTTGATAGGAGGAGTTGGTTTGTGGTGTATGAAGGTCACTGGTTGAAGTGTAGGCTGGCAGTATGGCTGGAATCTCAATCTCTGTAAAGTCTGACCTGCGAGAGGGCTTCCTGTCAAAGCCCTGCCCCCCTGCAAGTTTCGGGAGCTGCAAGGCCTCATTTCCAGACCAGATCACCTGAGGGTCCTTTCGCTGGGGTGGGGCCTCCTCCACCCTGCGTGGCACTGACACACCTTCAAAGATGAAGTAGGCAGGATTGGTGTAGCTGCTGGGAGTTATTTTGGGAGGAGCTGCTAAGGACCTGAAAGGAACAGAAATCTTTAAGGAGAATTTTTGTTAACTGAACTCTACATTCTAGCTACAGACTTGATTCTCAGCATGATTTCACAAGATTTTGTAATGTCTTATGCCACTTGTGAGTAACATTAACATTAGAAAGCCCTCAACTCACCAGGTTTACATATGACTGTGGAAAAACTAAAATTACTGAGTTCTCGTAGCAAATCATTACTGGTGAGATAAAGGATTTCTGGTGCTTTGCACTGATGCTCAGAAATATCAAGAGATCCTCACCTGTTTATTAGGACTCGTGTAGATCCAGGAGACAAGTGACTCCTCCCATGACCCTTTTCATCCTTCTCAAAACAGAACCACTCTGAAAAAGTCAAATGACACTAAATGGGCAATGTATTTCAAAATCAGGAAGACATTTCAGAAAGTCTGCGTGGTGTGTGTGCAGGATAAAGGCTAGGGCAGTATGAGATGTCATGGCAGCATGGTAGTGTTTGTGTGTGTTGTTGTGGGGCCTGACCTGATGGCATAATACTCCCTCTATCTGTCCTGTGTCAGTGGCTCAGGATGCATCTGGTCAGGGTCAGTCAATCAGGAACCAAAAGAGGAAGCGGTCGAAAGATACCAGCAAGTGAAAAGCCAAGCCATGGATCATTGAAGAACCAAATAGAGGAAGCAATGTGAGACTCACAAGAGAGCCGAGGAATGCAGTGACAGTCAACGCGAAAGTTTAGTAGGAAGTGATAGTGCAAGCAAGGGGCAGTTTAGGACAGTAGCAGTTTTGGCTGACCCACCATAGATCTTCTCCCGTGTTCCTCGCCTTTCCATGGACACATGGACCCGGACTCGACCCCTAATGGAGCCCATCTCCTCACCTCGGTGACTCAGAAATGTCTCGAATTGCTCCAAGGTACCGGTAAGTGACCGCAGAGCCACACAGCACTCACCTACAGATATTGAAAGAGGATATTCATATGACTAAGAGCACTGGCTAACAGAGTAACCAGACAGGAGGAAAGTTATGAATTGGGACAAATAAAAGACAAAATGGATTGGCTTGTGACCAACCGTATGACTCAAACCCGTCACATGACTTGACAGACAACAGCAGGTGCTGATCTTGAAGACACTCCATGTCAGACACAATTGGAAGAAGCTGTATCAAACATAGCATGAATAAAGGTTACCAGTTTGTTTTAAATTTCATATTTTCAACCATTTCCACATAGACTGAGCCTCTAACCTTTGGCAGTTGTTTGGAGGACCAGCCAAGTTTGAGAAACCCTGGCACATCGCAGCTCTGTGAGTCATTCTCACTTGAGCGTCGTGTCTCTGTTAAGAAAAACATACATTTCTGTCATTTTGGCTCAGAATGCTTTAGTTAAAATGACAACAGCTTCACTGATTTCACTGATTTCACAGTATACCTTCTAGGCAACATGAATGAAACTCAATGAAGAACTTGGCTTTGCTTGATGTTTTCACAATGGCCTCGATGCCTTCAAGCTCTATCCAGGCCCTCTCCATGCTTGAATTTGGGTCTGTTTGAAATGCAGGACAACACTGGTCACATAATCAAGGGATTCTGTTATATTAAGTCTTTATGTTTGTCCCAAAGTAACAACTGACAGCACCTGTTTTGGAGATGAACTGTGACGTCACCCCTACTTGAAATGTGGCAAAAACAGGTGAGTGGTCACTTGTGAAGATGTCATCTGTGCATCCTGGTGAGAAACAAGTCATAATCACAATCAATTACACTATACCATAATTTCATCAATAATGGTAAATACTTTGCCGTTTATATGCTCCAAAAATGTGAGTATATTAGCTTGAAATTGCATAACAAGTGAATTCTTCAGACTGATTTACACACATTTTGATAGATTTAAACATTTATTTGTGAAATAGGAAGCTCAGCTGTCAGCAGAACTTTAAATGGTCTAACCCCAACCCAAAAAGTAGTAAAGTGATCTGAGCCATAGGATTCTGCTACTTCCTGGTTGTTTTTTTCTGGTTTGCTAGACAGAGACAGAGGCTCACACTGAATGAGAGGAAATGACTCTTTTTCTTTGTTGACCACAGACCAGGATGTAGAGGTTGACCGTTATTCATTTACAGGGCAACAGACATTTTACAGTAACACAATGAAAGAAATACCCACAACCATCTAATTCGAGAACGCCGCATCAGATCCAGTGCCAAAGTTCAAACCTTAATCATTTCCTTTGCCTTGCTTTCTTTCTCGTTTTGTTTTTGTCTTGCCCGTTTGTTTTTCTGGTTAAAGCTTCATAGAAAATACTTTCTTTATTGTTTCGATATGCAGAGCTTACCATACGAGGTGCAGATGATATGTGTCTCTGGATAGGACTTCCACAGAATCCTGTCACACCATGATGGAACGTTGACTCGCACCTGCAGAAACAGAGTTAAGTTATATCTCAAGAAAATGTGTTTATTTAGTAATGAAAACATAATGCATGGCAGACAACAGAGGATGCACTCATTCCCCTTTCAGCTAGCAGGGCCATTTTTAACCTCCTATTTTTAGTGGTCATGGCAGCTGCTGTCCAAGTTAACTATCCCTACAGAGCCCTTGTAAATTGGGATTCGTTACACATAAAAATATCTTTAGAAATGAGCCATTGTACAATTAGAATATTTCTGGTGACTTTTTACAGCACAGCATGTATGTAGGGTCACAGACATATTCCTGTAGTTTAAAAGTGCACGTGACGGTGTCATACTCTGGAACATGACTCACCCCGGAAGTCTTATACTTCTGCCATAGGTAGCAGTCTCTGGAGCCTCGCTCATACCGATAGGTGGGTGGAAATGCAATCTTCTCCTCCTCTTAACCATGACAAATAAGGAAAATGTACAGAGTGGAGAGTGATAAAGAGGAAAGTAGGTCAGTCCAAATCAGACAGGGATAAAATAGTACTTGCAAATACATTTTAGCCTACTTAGATGCCAAATGTACAAACGTTGCCAAGGACAATACAATGAGGGGGAAGTTGCCAGATAATCACAGGGAGGATTTGAAAGTCATTTTATCACATTGTCTGCGATGGACAACAATACCACTATCTGAAATGTCCTAAACCCCAATCTTCTAGTAATCCAAGTAGGTTAAAACAAATACAAAGATGTTTTGAAAATACTGTCTGACCCAGGACTGAATCAAAGAATGAAGAAAATAATCTGGAGTTTTTGATGCACACATAACAAAATCATTTATAATCTAACATTCACAGGCTGCAATACAGAACGAAGGCCAATAGCAGGCTGAAACTCACTAAAATTGAGAAAGGCCTTCCTCTTGTGTCTCTCTCGGGTGAGCTGGTCTGCACACATGAGCTCCTCAAACTCTCTCTTGGACACATGTTTCAGAATGTCCTGCAGGCAAGAAGGGCCAGTGAGAACCAGGAAAAGAGGCTAAATATCTAGAGATTTTCAATTGACCATTGTGCCATATTTGCTATGATGGCAGGATGAGCGAAGGGTTTCACATCTGAGCACTATGCTGGAAAAGAGAGCTGTGAAAAACATACAAATAATGACTGTTTGTCTGACCTGTACGTCCAAGTCCAGTCTGTAATTGAGGTCTCCACACCAGAATAGGTGGGTGAAGCGGAGGCTGATGTCAAAGGCACTGAGCTGTTTGTCACCCAGAGAAAGCAGCCTAAGGATGTCCACAAAGTTTTGATTCCTCCTGAACATGACACGCATCACAAAAATAGAGGCCTGTAAATATTTTTTTCTTTTTTGTTGCAAAGTGTAGACATGGAGAGGGTACACTTCCTTTCTCTGGCACACAAAAACATAGATACAGGCACACAGTATGGTGGGTGAACACGTTAGTCCACATGACACACACATAGTTTTACAATAAAAATGTACCTAAGGACCTTCTCGCTTCCAGAGGTCAGGTGGCAGTTCACAAACCCAAAAGCCGTCCCGCTTAAGAGGAAGGAGACCCCAACAGCCCCCTTGTTCCCTGAAACAATACAGAAAACCCCAGTCAAACCTCTCTGACTTAATAAAAACACATTTTGTTCCTGTTAATCATGTACTGATATTTTTGGCTGCTTGCCATAGTATGGTACACCCTCTGTATTTGCTTTGTGTGATTATCTAAGCAGAGGTATTTTTGATGATGAGATCATGGAAAGCATCATACCCAGCGTGTTCCCCAAGCCAGTTTTAACGCTGGCTGTGTTCACATGGCTGATGCGGCTCTCATGCTCCGGCTTCACAAACACAGCCAGCCTCATATTCCAGAGGGACTGCACTGCCACCTGCAGGACATAGTCTCACATTACAATGTGTGACAGGAATGGTCTCAAACTGGTTAAAGATTATGTTATAATGGGAAGGGTTTCATCTAAAAATGCTATGTTCTAAATTCTGCATAAAATTGTAATAGCAAAATATTGCCAATCCTTCATTTAACAGAATCTATAAAATATAGATAATGGCTCAAACATTTTACTTAGCTGAAAACCAAATTTCTCAAATTTTGCATCCTATTCACAATGAGGAGAAGGGGGGATTGACATGAGAAGCAAAAAAAGAGCGATGATTACTTGTTTGTAGTCAATGTGCGTATAGCTGCGAAGGGTTGCCTTGATATGCTCGGTCCACTCTCTCTCCCCCTGAGGGTTTTCCTGAGTCCCTAGGGCGTAGATGTCATGAGGGAGCAAGGCGATAGACTCATCAGGGGTGTGTCCCAAACCACAACAGGTCACCCACGACTGTAGGCTGCGAGGGGGAGGGGAACCGCCTGTGCACAAAAAAAACCCCAAAACACCATGACAAAGCATTAGAATAACTGCTACTGATAGTGGGTCACTTTAATAGCTAATAAGTCAGTCTTCTGTGACTGCAATCAGTGAAAGTGATTATCAGCACAATATTGTTACCCATATTCCAGGTGCCAACAAAAATAGAGACTACGTCAGGTTCGCTCAGCTGGGAGTGTCTGGTTTTCATCAGCTGTAGGAGCTGGCAGAAGGCCTCACGCTTCTGCAAGAAATGACATAATAACTCAGTGAAATGTGGGCAGGGGAACACTGTTGTGAATTACACCAAGATACATAACTCTTCCTCACCCTTGCGCTCTCAAACATCAGCTCCCATGGTGTGTTGTGACGGCTGTCAACTACCATGCACACCTTGGCAGGACTGCTCTGGAACTTGACAAGCTGCAGGACTGACACATCATGCAGCACATCTATGAGCAAGGGAAATGTAACAGACACTAAATGAAAAGATACAAGCTGCTGGCAATATGAGCCTCTGCTTACTTCGGTCATGTGAGACGGTCTCCACACCAAATGAACCAGCCTTCCTGTCAAAGAGCAGCACTCCTGTGTCCACATCCACAGAAACGGTCTGCCTACCATAGCGCACCATCTTCACCTGGACACGAACAGACACACAACAGTTCTAGCTGGATTATCTTGTTTGTATTATCTTGCCCCATAATCTTGAAGGTAAATGTGCAACCTAATATGACTGAATCACAAGTTATTCAGAGAATCTTGTAGGTTGTAAGATAAAGTAATCCTCTATACTCCTGTTTTACCTGAAATGAATGGACAGGCAATGGTCTGGCGTGGTTCTTCACTGTGGTCGTGGTAACGGGTGTTGGTTCAGGAGTGGGGGTGGTAGGCTGCACTGCTAGATTGTGATTAGTCACCGCATCCTGTAGAGCTTTCAAGACCTCGAAAGGCAAGTGATTTACATTATTATAATTTAGTTATCATTGCCCATCATAAACAAGGCTTCACTGGCATTTATTACTAGAAAAATCCCTAATGAGCACTCAAAACACAAACAACTGACCATTGCTACAAGGTTGCAAGGCTGTAAGGATTATCAGGTGGTAAACATACCCTTTTCTCCAGCGAGGAAAGCAGGCTGACCAAGGCTGAAATCTTACACAACAGGCCATCTAACTCTGCCTCCGGACCCTTGTGCCAAAGAGACAAGAAGTTTCTTGATGCACATGAATGTTCATGCAGATATGCTGCAGTTTTGCTCTGAAACTTTTCATCTACTACAACACTAGAGGGGGTTGCTGCTTCAGAATTTCTACAGTATGTGTAACCTTAACTGTTCTTAGGTAAGAATAGTGCAAATTTTGCTTTGTACCTGTGCCTTGGCACATGTCAGAGGGCCGCTAGGATGGTCAAACACTTTGGCCAGAGTCTCCAGGCTTGATAGAGTCAGGTCAATCTCACTGTAGATCAGATCAATACACAATACACAACTTTTTAATGATCACTGATTAAGGAATTGTTTTTACCCAAACCGTCCAACCCACTGGAAGATAAAACCCCATGCATGTCATACAGTGCATGCAGCATACCCAGAGAATTGTAAGTGTAGTGAATTACAGTGCAAGCAGCTTCTTCATTGCAAAGTGTTCCTGTTTTTCAATTTTTCAATTTTCCTTTCAATTTTAGTCTCATAATTAGCAGTAAGAGCAGAATGATACCAACCTATTGAGGCCTTGGCAGGCAGTGCCCAGAGTGCGTTGAAGGTGTCGCAGACTTGTTGCCCCTTTATGCACACTCTCAATGTCAAGGGGCAGCTCACTGAACAAGTAACCACTGAGCAGACCAATTATCTCACTTGTTGTACTGTTAAGGAGAGAGAGAGGGGGTGCAGTTCAGACAGAATAGAAGTTTTTACAAATTTCTACAAGTTGATTCTGGTTTTTTGTTCAGGGCTAGTGCTTAAGTTTAATCAGGCAGGTTAACATTGCGTGAAGTAGAGCTGAACAATTGAATCGAAATACTATCAAAATTGCAGAATGGTCAAGTGCAAAATGAAATAGCAGGTGCAATTTTTGAGGGCAAAATGTGTGACAAAATACTATTATAAGTATTGTGGTGTTACAGAAATGACCTGACCTATGAATCATATTCTCCAGATGTAAGAAAAGGTATTTCTTTGATACAGACCCCATTTTCAGTGAAAATGAAGTTTGAAATGAATTTAATTCCCACTAAAATCTTGAAACATAATACCCAATGGCAGTATCTGCCAAAATCATTTATTTTTTTCTTTCTTTCTTTCTTTTTTTTTAGCTTTTCTTGCTTTCTTGTGCAACACACTTCAGTTTATTTGTAATGGTGCGTTATTTGAAATAGTGTCTAAGCTGTACCTGGATGTGTTTAGTTCCTGTAACTTATTCAAGAAATGGGCATGGGGTGGTGGTGTCGCTGGTGGCCCTGTGGAAGGAACTGCATTGGCAGAGGCTGGAGCTGGAGGCGGCTTCTCATCATCTGTGCATCCATAAAACATGAAATTTAACATTTGGAACTCACTGAATATTGCAGTCCTGATGATGGGAAATTTCAGTCTGAGTGAAATTTTCTCTATAGTATGTATTCATTTCACTGGTATCTATTAAATAAAGGATAGAAGATGCATGATGTAGTAAAATGTATTTAGCTTCTTAGTGATTTGTTGTAATGAGAGGTAGTGGGCCCACCTGAGCTCTCATCCCCGGTGTCTGTGTCCCGGGTGACAGGGTAGAGCAGAGGAGTGACCAGGCCTTTATGGGGATGCTGGTACCCCAACACCAGGTCCTCCAGCGTACGGAAACAGTTTACCTGCACCCCCTGTGTTGTCTGTAGCACACATATACATACACACACAAGGACAGTCAGTGTGTAAACCACATGAATGTGTGTGTGCTCACAGAGTGTCATTACTCTAAACATGACCTCGAAAGGCCACAGAAATGGTAAATACGTGTAGATGATAAGAGACACATGCAAGCATGCAAAACACTGGCGTTACATTCAGAACCATATACTTGAATGTAATATCATAAATTAATACTTTTAATACATTTACCTGCATCTCACATTTATGATAAAGAGTTAACAAAACACTTCACTATTTATACAGACCCAATAAAGTTCAGCAATAAACAAATGCACAGCTATAAGGTTGGGAGAGTTGTCTGAAATTCTGCATTTCAGAGATAAGTATAGCTGTGTTTTGACAGTGTAGCAGTGTAGGGAGCTATTATATCCATGGGGCACATGGATCCATGAAAGCATGTAAATAGAAAAAAGTATGGGAAAACCTCAAGGAACTCCACAAGTAATGCCTGCTGTGGATTATGGTGACTTTCCCCTTTAAATGATAGTCCTGTGAGAACAAATTTATATAGGAATCCACATGAAAAGACAGTGGAAAAACAGGTTCCCAGTGGGTTGGAACAGCTCAAACAGAACAGGTGGGAAACTGTATAATATTCAATAAAAAGCTATCACTAGTGCTATAAGTCACATGCACTTCAAACCAGGCAGCTACTAAGTTACAATACATTTTTAGTGCAGTGTCTTAATAGAAACAATCCACTGAGATGTTGTGGTCTACAGGCCACACTAAGTCCAAGAAAAATCAAATTCCAACCAAAGTCCACCGCCATTAGAATACTAGTTGCTACTCTTCGACCTTTTAAACAACAAAAAAAGTCAAAGTCTTCCCTTGATTTGCCCAATCAAGGGAAGACTTCAGTACATCATTGATTGGCCTAATGAGTGAGTCCACGTTACAGATAATAGACTAGAAACAATACTTTGATGAGTGGTGTCAAAGAAAAAAAGTCAGTCAAACATCTTTAACCACGCCCTGAAGCATTGATATGAGATTGCTCAAAATTTCACGGACGCCTCGTCTTTTATTTTCCTTCCCCTGTGGCCTGTGCACTCACAGCGTGAAACAGCTCACTGGTGATCTCAACATTACTAATAGCAATGAAGTCTGACTGTTATGACCAATCTGAATTTGTAGTTTCAGATGTACCCACAAGGGCCCAGCCTCCACTCTTACTTCGCGGAACTAAGCAGAAGTGTCTATTTGCATGACAGAAAAAGACTGGATGAAAGACGCGTCTCAAGGGGATTCAGAGAGATCTGCCCTGCAGCCCTTTGAGAAGGTGAGAAAACTGACAGCTATATCATTGTCCCACCTTCTCAGAAGATCCAGGATGTGGTCTACATCTTGGATGCAGCTGTAGTTGACTGCTATGATTCACTGTGTTCAAGCGTTCCACTGCCCAACCATTTTAAACCCCTAAAACACATGCTTAGGCAGTTTTACATGTAAACATTCATGTATTTAAACCGCAGCCAAACCTGCTGTGTTTCCTTCCTCAAAGATCTGCACAACTTGTAGTCTTGCACCACTCAAAGCAGTACAGACACAGATTTAAGATTAAGATTAAGAATTAAGAACAGGTATATACACACATCGGCAAAGTTAACATGGCAGACACTAGATCAGAATACAAAGTTTTTATTCTGTGCCTTTTTTTAGAAGTTTTGTTTTCATTGTGTGGCAAGAGAAACCATTCTTTGGCACAGGCTACGTGGCTCCTCTGCCAGGAACTCTTCAAATAGTATTTTTCAACCCACAAGGAACTCTTGAAAAGCAATTAAAGAGAAGTGAAAAGGAATAAGAGACAGTGAGAGACAATATAGGCCCAAAATATCTTCATGGCCCTCTTGGAAAAACAAAAAGTCGAGCATGCGACTTCTTTGGGAGTTAGTGGAGCAAATCCAGTGAGGGGAAAATGCTTATTGGAGGCTTCTACTGACAGCAGTGGAAAAACAACCAAAATAGAGTTTGGGACTCCTCGCATTAAAAACTGGGGACATTTCCAAGTCAAAGTCTTGTAAATGACGGTTCGACAATCACTGCTGAACTCTTGTCATTGAAGTTTAATGTTCTTATATAGTTAAAAAATGCAGAGGCTGGCTTGTGGTTCGTCCGCTCAAAATTGTTGTTACTTTCTGTGCTTGTGTGTGTGTGTGTGTGTGTGTGTTTGTGTGTGTGTGTGTGTGTGTGTGTTTGTGTGTGTGTGTGTACTGTAAATATGCAAAACATGACTTCCTGATTGTTTCTACAAAATAAAGTTT
>OMKZ01012506.1:27045-44979 GCA_900302535.1 Neoniphon sammara
ACAGCAGGCACAAGGCGTAGGCTCCTGGCACAGACTCGCTGTCTCTTACTAGGTAGCTGCCATCCCTGCCTGCCCGTGCCAGCAAGTCCTCCGCATACACTCTGCTGATGTCACGATGATACCACGTCGCCGTAGCCATGGTGACCAGTGTTACACGAGCGTGTGTTCATTAAGATAATCCGGAGAAGGTGAGGGAAAAGCACATGGCATGGCACAGATCCTGTGTTGAGTCAGGGTCACTCAGACAGCGAGGAACTGGCCAGTCGCTCCGGTTTGTTTTGTGCGGTGCTCCTCGGCACTCAGAGCTTTCCCATGATCCTCGTCTTCATGGTTAAAGGCTCAAACAAAGACAGCAAGAGGCGGCCCAACACCTTGTGTACATCAGCTAGCACTTCCTGGGTCTCTGCTGGGTCCTTCTGGGTCACACATCCTGTTGCACTGGAGGAAGAAACAAGAAACATCCAACTGATTGTCATGTGTGTCTACAGGAGCAGCAGCCCCCTCACGACTAGCAAGCTCCGGCCCGCTTTCCCGATAACGCCGTCCTGTAGACGGAAGGAGAGTTCCTCACTTTCTTCTGCAAGTTGCTGAACACAGGTGGATGTGTTGCTCCAACAAACACAGACCATCATACCACCGAGAGAGAGAGAGAGAGAGAGAGAGAGGAGTGGATAAAAAATAGAAAGAGGTGCAGTGGAGCCTGAATGAGAGCAGCTACCCCTGAGGCTATGACAGTGCCTGCAGCCTAACCACAAACACAGGCCCTCCTCCTGTCCCAAAACAAAAACCCCAACAGCATGCAAACAACAGGAAAGGAGAACCAAGAATGGCAAAACAAACAAATCATGCCGCACACACAGTCGGCGCCCACACACTCACACACGCATACAGCAGAGAGAGAGACACACACACACACACATACCAGATGGAACTCAGTCAGCACTAAAAGCAGGCAGGCATGCAACAGAAACCAGACTAATTCAAATGATTTCCCAGCTCTGTTGCCATATAAGGGAATAGGAACGCCCTACAGAAAGTTCAGCTGATGACTGCAGCTCCCCCTGCTTCTTCCAGACCCAGATTCCATTTAGAGTTTGTCTGGATGGACGCGGGCTAATCCAGGGGTCTCAGTCCCATGCTGGACGTCTGTGTGTCTGTCAGGGGCGTCCCGTCCGCGCGGCGTGGTCTCCAGTGGCTCCTCAGTGCGCTGTCAGAGCAGAGGGAGGGTGCAGGGGGAAGCGAGAGGACAACCCCCATCAGAGCACAGGGCAGACAGAGGAAGTGACTCGCCATTCCAGATGGCGGAAATAGCCAGGAGAATTCCTACAAGGGGCTCGACTTCACCAGAAGTGTGTGAAACAGCAGACTGCTTCCTCTCTCTCTCTCTCTCTCTCTCTCTCTCTCTCTCTCTCTCTGTGTTTTCTTTGTCCTCCTCCCTCTTCTCTTACTCCTTCTTTTCCCTCAAATTCCAAATAGAGAAAACACAGCTTTGCATACACAGGTGGGCTGCTTGGCCAAGATCCAGTTTTATTCCCTCCTGTTTTTGGTTTTTGTGTTTTTGCCTTTATCTTCAGAACTTTCTTCCTCTAGAAAGCATATTTCCTCTCCCTCTCTCTCTCGCTCTCTCTCTCTCTCTCCCTTTCTCTCCTCCCCCAGCCTTTCTCCTTTGTCACTCTCCCCAGCTTCCCTTCCCTCACTCCCTCC
Organism: Neoniphon sammara; assembly: GCA_900302535.1. NCBI lineage: Eukaryota > Metazoa > Chordata > Actinopteri > Holocentriformes > Holocentridae > Neoniphon > Neoniphon sammara. The sequence continues at coordinate 28,750 of OMKZ01012506.1, forward strand.
TTCCCTCTCAGCAAATAGCAGCTTCCATATGGTTATGATCATCCCTCACTCTCTGAGTCTTATTTTTTGCCCTCCAAAAACGACACCCATCATTTCTCCCTCCCGCTCTCCTCCTTCTCTATTAGCTAGATTGTATAACTCTGTGGGAAACTGTTTGGTTTCATATTTGCTGTTCTGCCTCTCACTACTCAGCAAAAATGTGCCCACCACCAACCACAGGCTCCATAAAATACACAGACACAAGCACAACCCCATCAGACTGGGCGCAGTTAACCCTGAATTTGTTATCAATTCTTTTCAGTGTTGCTTCAGGCTCTCTATTGACAAGACCGTGCATGAGATATCTACCAGATCTCCTATAAATAAGAGTATTTATTGAATAAATACAATACATACTCTTACAAAATAATTGACGGGACAAAATTAAAACAAATTATTATAACAAAAGGTACTGATTTAGTGTCCCAGAATAATAGTAGCTAATTATAACACTAAAATGGTACCATAATGAACTGCAGGTAAATTCTTTAAAGATATATCCATTTTTCCACACTGAATATAAGGTGTTTTGAAGGCTGTAGAGGTTGTGCACAAGCAAAGGCACGGATTAGTGCTTAACCCGGTGTTAGCTAAACAGGTTCTCCAGTAATCTCAGTTGAGAAGGATAGGAAAGCTTTTTCATACATTGAAAGCAGAATTGGTCCGCTTAGGTTAGATGCAGAGGGTTTCACTCATATTTGGTAGAGGAGATTTAAAAAATAATCATTGTTCTGCCAGGTCAGGACAAAAGCTTTGGCACAGATCTGTTTATAATGGGGCACCCTACATGATGAGATTGTTAGTATTACTGTAAGGCTGTAGTAATGAATTTGGATTCTGGGCTGATAAAGTTTAAGAACCCTCATGTACACAGTCAGCTGTATTTCCACCACAAAACTTCAGCATTGGATGTGCCAGAATCTTTTCTAATAGGGGTCTCAATCAAAAATATAGTCTTCCCTTTATCACATTTGTCATTCTCAGAGACAGCAATTTCTTGTTTGTCTGACACTTATTTATTCTGGTCCCTTTCTCTTCTAGCATTCCAACCAATTACACCAGCGCCCTGCTTATACAAACAGTGGATTGGACGGGATACTCAGACAACAAGATCCATTTCTAGGAACCACCCACTCACTTTCGTTTTCCATGCTCTCAGATCATTGTTTTGTTTAACTTCAGTCAGTCCACCACTAAGCTACATCATGAAAGAGAAATGCTTGGTTCCTTGGGCTGCTCTGGGTGTACGTGAGTGAGGTGGGTTATGCAGAACTTAGCCAATCAACTCCTACCTTGCAAAGGTTGCAGCCTTACCAAAACAGTCCAACTGATGGCAGCAGCAGCTCTTCAAAGTCATAGCTTCAGCCAGGTCATGTTAGTGGGTAGTAGATGCTAAAAATACAGCTGGTGAAAAGGTCAAATGAGAGTTGAAGAGCAGAACTGATGGAAAGCTGCCAGTTGAGCCACCTGTACCTGTTGAACATAGTCTGAGTTCATACTGAGGGCAGCATTTAAACAATGTCAGTCAGTCAAATGCATGATGTAGATTACAGTATGTGAGCAAATCTATATTGCAATGTACACTGGAAGGAGACAGCCCCTCGCTCAGTTTACCAACAGTCCTGAATGGCTTCATAAACTAATACAGTTTGTTCCTGTTAGAGCAGCAGTGTCTCCATTTAGCAACATATTGTTAAGAAGTGATAATACCATGGTGGTGTAATGCCTTGACAGCAGTCAGCAGTCCCGCTGAGGGGCAATATTGACTATATAAAGTGTGTGCCTAAAATGGCAGAAGCTTACTGTAAGGGGCTTATGGGACTATGCTATGTGTAACCTACCGCTGCCAAAACTGGAATGACAGAACCCAACAAAGTCAGGCTGTCCATAAAGAAGAGAGAGGCTTAATTCTGGTTAATTTTAATGGCTTTTTCCTCATGCAAATAGTGGTACACATCTATGTAGCTATTAATCAAGCAGTGCATCTCAATGAAGAGTCTGAACTATTTGTGATTGGTATGAACAGTGGAGTATCAAAGACCTGCACTACACAGTGGGAAATACATGTGTATTCTAGTAGACCCCTTCCTCCGTCATTCACTGGCTGCTGTCCCAGAGCTGAACTGTGATTTGATGAAACCATTATATGAGTGAATACATGTATATGAAGGGAAGGTGATTGGAGTTCCTCTTTTAGCAGCTCAGAGTTTCCTTGAGAAGTCAGCAATCAAGATGCAAGCAACGTAAAGGCCTGTAAGAGGCTTACTCGTAAGACACTGGAGATACAGAAGAGGCCCATAACTAACACACCTCAGTCCCTACGCAATCTCCAAGTATCTAACCATAACCCTAAACCTAATCCTTCACTCCACGGGTCTGTGAACACACACAAATAGATGAATGAACACAGTTAATATTCAGTTCTTTTCCACTTATTCCATCATCAAAACAAACCATGTTGTCATGCCATTGTCTTAACTAAATGACCAAGAGGTGAGGAACATTAGGCAGTGTTGATTCTTTTTATGCTTTGCAGTTCAAGTGTTAAGGCAAACTGTCTCAAAATAACTGTATAGGCATATGATATAAAAATAAGGTCACTAAATTTTTCAAAAGGCTATACAAAAGTTAATAATAAAATATAAAGGCAGGTTTTAAAATCGCAGAAATACTACACAAAAACACATACTTAATACATGCTTAAGAAAAGAAAAACAGTTTGAGTCTTTTCAAAGTATAAAAATACAAGTGTTGGTTTTATTTACAAAAGCGTGAGCACCTCAGTTTATCGTCCACAGGCAACAGTCTGTATGCCTCGTTCTACCAAACTGTGGCTGGGCCTTTGGTGTTACATAAAAGCCTCACATTTCACATAAAGGAGCCGCTGTGCCCACATATCACCGCGCCTCCAAAAGGAAATGTGCGTGTGAATTTATAACAATGGATGTGACTGTACTTCTACAGTTTACACAATTTACACACTGCTTATATAAATTAAACAATTTCTACATTTAACTTGATACTAATTTTATTGGAGTGATTTTAGTGTGAAGATACAAAGTGTGTAAGTTATTTAAACAAGTTAACTTTGTAGGTATTTCTCAGTGAACTTTGTTCCCCCAGCTGATGATCCGGCAGTGTAATGAGCAGCAGGGTTGCCCTGTCTGGGCAGCTTTAAGGAGATCTTAGACCCTGTCCCCATATGACAGGTGACTGAAGGGTAGTATGGACTTTCACAGATCTAAGTCATTAACGTTAGGAGCCAAAGTGTCAAGATCTTCCCAAAAACCCATCATCCGTGACCCTAATTAATCAATCAATTACACCTAGCTGCGGAGGTGGCAAGATCCTGCAGCAATCCACCAGACAGATTTACTTTATGTCAACAGCAGTGTCAAATGGGGGGCAGATCGCAAGGAGCGTCTTGGTTTCCTCAAGTATACAGCCATATGGATGGTCAGGGAATTTACACGGGCAAAACTTAGCAGATAATAAGTTCACTAATAAGTATGTGTGTGTAAAGAATACTTTTGATTACTTCTATCTACAATTTTTAGCCACTATTTTAGACCAGTATTTTTAGTTCAGTATACACTTCCTCTGTATCAGACATTGTATAATTGATGATATTCACTTTTTGAACTAATCTTGACCACAGCCATGTCCACAACCATAAAGGGCTGAATAGATTAGCACCATCATTTTCTAATCACATGTAAAGCCTTGTTACATGTGTATCATTTCATGTCAGCAGGTCATGTATATTTCTGTACACCTGCCATGTGGACTGATTGTACAAGCCTTTGACAGAAGAGCCATCTGTCATCCTGGCTACCATAACAACCAAAATCCAACTAATACCACTCTGCTCCTGTCTAAGCCTTGGCTGAGGGAAGGGAATTCCTTGAACGCTCACTTATAGTTCATTCACACAAGACAACCTTGTAACTTTTGTAAGGCTTTGATAACATTATGCAATGATCGAGCAGCTTAGGGCAAGTAAATTAAATACTTGTTCACCGCAATATTTATTCAGCTTTGACATCATCAACGCTGTTATTATAACCAAGTTTTTAAAATCAGGATTCCTATATAAATTCAGCAATAAAACCCTAACCTCTTCAACACCACTAGTGCCATCAGTGGTTTCATCGTTGCTGCACAGCTGAACTATGTTCAAACCAGTATAACTTTATTTTATATTCAAGTGGAGATCTCAAGGTTTCCAAAAATACCAAATATGTCCAGCTGAAGTACAGGGAAATGTGTTTAAAATGATATACAAAACATCTAGATATTTTCTATTTGATATAACAGTGCAGCCATAAAACACACCTGGGTTTGAATATTGCAGTATAAGCGTGATGTAGCTTCATTTAAGCATTGTAACCAAAGACTCATTAACTTTCTGTTCGCATTGACACAGTTTGGTACATTTTTGTTGATCATGTTTAAACATTGGTCATTTATTTGATAGATGCAACACAAGTCATGCATGAGAATGGGTAATTTTACTGATGATTATATTACTAATCCTGCAGTAGCTATGAGAAAAGATGGTTCATAAGACCATAAATATACAAGAGCAGACAGAGATGTGTGCAGTATGAATGAATTGTGGAATTAATAAATTTGGAAATGAAATAAAGCAATGGTGGAAGAATGAGTAAGTTGCCAATATTTTTTTTTTTATCTCAACTGACTCATGTGGGTTTGGAAATCACAGAGATTGCACCAGAAATGAAACACAGACAATATGTCTCCCATAGGAGTTAAGACTGGGACAAGACCTGATTATTGCATTCTATATGTAACCCAAACAATCAGCCCCTAACTGCAACACCCACTCTTTTAAAAGACACACCTCCATAGGCTTATTCCTTTCAAGTCACATACTTGCACTTATATTTAAACACATTGTGGACCAAAACAGCAGCGGTCTAATGAATTAATAAGATTGTCTCTAAAAACAGTGCCCTTTGACAGGCTGTGTAAGCTGAAGGGAGGGATGAAATGTTGGGAGGTCGGGGTATAAAGGCGCAGGGGAGGCAGTGGCTGGCGTTCACACACACTACACACGGTCAACTGTGACGGATTACAGAGCACAACAGAGGAGACTCATTCAGGGAACTGACGACCAGGTAAGCTGATTCTCCTGATGATCCACAATACACACAGAAGAGATGCAGAAATGATAATAACTCAAGATCACGATGAACAAAGTGATACTTTCTGATTAATTTATTTAAAGGATGCACATTGCAGCCCTTCAGTATGATGCATTTATCTCATCTGAGAGGAAATACATGCTTTAGGTTCTGCCAAATTTGAGGAGGAGCTTGTCAATTATTTTGTCTGTGTTAATTATGCAACTTGAAATGGTATCATTCTACAGGGAGACTGTCTATAGGCTCATGATGGGCCTGTGCTGTAAGAGTTCATTAACCTGTCAGAAAATTAAGATACAGAAAACCAAATAAAATTGAAATTAAATCCCCAAATAAACTGTGCAACTGAGTAATAGTCATGGTGTTGTGATGCTGCAGACAGCCAAGATTTGATAACTGAGTCTTTTCATCTTCTTCCATTTCCAGACACCGTCAGCAACTTTGCCTCCAACATGTCAAAGTGAGTAAAGAAGGTTTCGTTTCCTCTGGTATATTCAGCAGCTTCTGTGCTACAGATAGCCGGTTCAGATTAGAGGCTAACATCAATGCCTTTGACTTTGCCACAGGAAATTCAGTAAACCTATCACTAAATACTGCACTGTTCAATACCACTGTAAACGCTGCAAGTGTTAACATGTGCAGTCTCAAAATGAACAGCTCTACAATAATTATGAATCTTATGAATCACTGAATTGTCTTACAACAGAATGTAAATTTAGGGCACAAGTTTTAAATTTTACAGAATTTCTATTACATTAATTGAAGTGATTTCGATGAACACATTTTATTTAAAAGAGACTCACAACCCATACAGGGATCAAAGCAAAAACCCATTCACAAACACACAGAGAGAAACTCAGCAGCCAGTGTCATGACCTCTCAATCTAACATCTTAGCAGAGGCATGCAGAGTGTCTGTCATTCTTCCAACACTTCAGGCTTATAGGATATGGATAAATCCTGATTAAGAAGGATTGTGCGGATTTGATCTTGGAAGAGAGGTTTAGGAGACAAAGGAAAGGTTTTAAAAGGACTCTTAGGTGTACTAACCAGGAAAAGACAAACACCGCAGAGGATTACTTGTTTGTTTATAGATGCATCCACAGAGCAAAGGTGGAAAAGATTAGGCGGGATTAGGAATATTAAGTTAATCAGTCAATATTCAGGGACACAAACAAAATACATTAACATACATTTAGATTGAGAGTAAATAAGAACATTTTATCAAATACCGTGTTAAATTTTTATGCTCTGGCACTTTACTTGAGTATTTCCATTTTGTGAGCTTTTATACTTCTACGGCAGTACATTTCAAAGGAAAATGTTGTACATTTAACTACACAGGATTTATTTGATGGCTGTTACTTTGCAGCATAAGCTTTTACATGCAAAACATTAAGATGCACTGTTAGAGTATAAACTAGCCAACAGTATACAAAACAGTTAAAGCTACAACATTAAACCACTTCTTACAGGTCAATGCAAACATAATTTATTTGGAGTATTTTTCCTTTATGGCACTGGTATTTCTGCTGAAGTAAAGGATTTCAGTACTTTTTCCACCACTGACAGACAAACACCCTGGACAGGCTGCCAGAGCACCACACATGATGTGTGTAAATGCTAGCCAATGTGCAGCATGTTACGCCTGTCTACCCAGTGCAATACTGAGCAAAACATAGGACACTGCCACCTTGACATAATGTTATGTAAGAGCTATGGTGCGAACAGATTAGATAATTATTCCAGCAGGTGCCTTGCCACCCTGAGCACTAATCCATGGCCACACAGGGGGGATGGATTGGAGGAGAGGGGGTTCATCCTATAATTGGAACTGACAACTGACAACAGAGTAATTGGTGTAAGACCTCATGGCCTAAGACCACTTTGGGATTGAAAAAAACACAATAAATCATACTTGGACTACATTGTGTGGGATGTTCGGACATTATCTTGAGTATCGTGTTTATCTCAAACACATTTAGTGAACCTTAATTAACCGAAACAATATTTTAATTCATTGACTTCTTCCCTTTCTCTGCAGGGTTTTCAAGAAGACCAGTGGCAATGGCAATGTAAGATGCCTGTCTAACATAGTCATTATAAATCTCATATAATACAATTTGGAGCTCTAGTGATTCCCAGAAATAACACCAAATCTTCTCTCTCCCTCTCTCAGATTGCCTTGTACTTGGGGAAGAGAGACTTTGTGGACAATGTGAATTCAGTGGAAGTAGTTGGTATGTGGCTTTAATTTCTGTGTTTGCTTGTACATGCTCATGTGTGCACAAGCATGTGTGTCTTTGTATAATCTAATGATATTGTCTCTTCTCATTTGCAGATGGGGTAATTAAAGTGGACCCTGCTGATCTTAATGGCAGAAAAGGTACTTTTACCTCATTCACTGCCTATTTTCGGGATATCAAATATTATAGCATTTGTATTCAGCTCACCCCATACTTAGACTAACATACTTGCCATTGTTTTTGCAGTATTTGTCTACCTTGCTTGTGCCTTCCGCTATGGCAGCGAAGACTTGGATGTGATTGGCCTGTCCTTCAGGAGAGACATCTGGATACAGCGTATGCAAGTATATCCACCTGTAGAGGGTAACACAGCCAAAACTCCAATGCAGGAATCCCTGATGAAGAAAGTTGGCGAACAAGGATATCCCTTTGCCTTCCAGGTGATGTAACATATTTCTCACTGTATTTACATGTTAAACCACTCATTTGTCCTTCAGTGCAATGCCATACTGATGAATCACAGATCATTTATTCACACACAGTTTAATTTTACAATCATCATGTTCAAATTTATTCATTAGTATGCCTTGTTCCTCACTGTTTCAGATGCCAGCAGATCTCCCATGCTCGGTCTCCTTGCAGCCTGGACCAGGCGATGCTGGCAAGGTGCGATTACAGCCCCCTCTCCTTGTTTCTCTTCTCCCACTCTCATGGACCACCATTAAACCTTTTACATGCAAAACATTTATTTCTTTCATGTCATGTTGCAGGCTTGCGGTGTTGACTTTGAGGTGAAAGGCTACGTTGCCAATGAACCAGACAACGCAGATGAGGTCATTGAGAAGAAGTATGTATGCTCCCAGCCAAGCCATTATGATTCAGTCCAATCAGAGTAAGGGCAGGCATGGACTTCTCCCCTGACACTCTTTGCTTGTCTTTTATTCTGCTCTCAGGGACACTTGTCGCCTGATGATTCGCAAAATACAGTTTGCACCAACTACCAACAAAGCTGGGCCAAAGGTTGATATCACCAAGCAATTTATGATGACTGACAAGCCAGTTCACTTGGAGGCCTCCCTTGAAAAAGAGGTATGCTCAGGATGACACACTGTATACATTTAGCATTACATAATAATTCTAATTGCTTATTTTATTTTGTTAACTTCATCAAAATTAATTGTTTTCACTCTTAGACTTATTACCACGGGGATCCAATCACTGTGAATGTGAAAGTCAACAATGAGACCAACAAGGTTGTGAAGAAAATCAAAGTCACAGGTGAGGAGCGGGGAATGGGCTAAAGCTATGTAAGATTTTTTCTATTTGTGTGCAAAAAAGAGAGAGGAGAGAGAGAAAATGAGAAAATGAGAGAGCATGAGGAAGTGACAGCAGATATTTGAGCAGATCATTCTGACAAAGCTATTTTTCTTCTGATCAGTGGAGCAGTCAACATCTGTGGTGCTCTACTCATCTGACACCTACTCCAAGCCTGTCTGCACTGAGGAGTTTGGGTAAGGCTTTCATTCCAACAAACATGTCTTATTAGCAAGACTGCTGTCATTTAAATATAAATTCAGTCCATTCAGGAAAAGCATTTTGCGCTAAATTCAATATCTGAAAATCCTATATCTTACTTATATTTTATCCATAAAATAATTATTGAGAGTAAAGGATCTGTCATTATTATGTGAAATGCATTTTAAATTTGCATTTCAGATTGAGGGAAAGTGAATTAACCCCAACAATTGCTGTTAAACAAGTCAAACATGCATCACTAACACAGTAGCATTAACAATGTATTTTTAGTTGATAGTCACAACCTCTTTTTCAATGCCATACCCAGGGAGACAATCAATGCCAACTCAACATTTGAGAAGAGCTTCCAAATAACTCCCCTGCTGTCCAACAACAAAGAGAAGCGCGGTCTTGCAGTGGATGGACGGCTAAAAGACGAGGACACCAACCTAGCATCCACTACCTTGTAAGCCAATCATACAGTCCCACACCAAAGAGCTTAGAGTGAGCTGCGGCATGTTTTCATCCTCTTATCCTTGAGTGGTGGTGATATAACCTTGCATTGTACCATCTACTTGTCGTGTCTTAAGGGAAACGCACTCTTACAGTGACAGATAACCTATTCCTGTCCTCTCACAGGAGTCAAGGACAAAAGGAGATGCAGGGAATCATTATCTCCTACAAAGTCAAGGTCAATTTGATGGTGTCCAGTGGAGGGTAAGGCCTAATACAACAAAAAATATTTTTGCATGACAATTTCAGTCTTTCAGTCAAATTATGCAGATTAAAGATATGCTTTGATATTGTTTCCTCTTTCTATCCACAGCCTATTGGGTGGCCTAACAGCAAGGTAAGCACTGATTTCCTGCATGCCATCTATCAGTGTTACTGATATATCCAAATTATATTTTCATTAAAATTAGTTTCTTGTGTGTTTTTATTCTTTTCAGTGACGTCACTGTAGAGCTTCCTCTGACTCTGATGTCCCCGAAACCAGCAGGTGAGGGCATTGCTTTGTATACTACCTGCCATTTAAAATCTACCTATGACCCTTCACACGCACAAAAAAGATAGCATTGAATCGTCTGTAACAAAGCTGATTGTTATTTCCTCTCTATTCTTGCTCCCTTCAATGCATCATCTCATTGAGCAGAAGTGTAAGTATAACACATGTATGAGAGGCGTATTACTCAGATCACTCTTGTATTTATACCCGTCTATGTATGTGATGAGTGTGACACCACATTGATGCTTTTCTCCTATGTGTCTGTGTATTATATGAACTGCAGCAAAATGGAGTAGAGGCCTCTTTAGCTCAGGTGAGGTAACAACTAACGCAATACCTTTCAGGGTATTCACCTCCTCAAGGGACACAGGATTTGTCCTTTCCATGGAAATATAGACTAAATTATAATACTGCATTAGGTTCATATCATGCAACAAAAACAGTATGATCTAACTGTTTATTTGCTGTATTTGTAAGACCGGTATCTACATAAGAGGCCTTTCATAATGTGTGGCAAAAGAAACATAAAAGTAATACGGTGGCCCTTGAATGAGTGCATAAAGGCTGCATTAATTCATTTATTCATTAGAAGTGAAAAAAAGCAACCATGTATTTCAGTTTTTATTAATGCCTATGCTCAACACTATAATGCTATAAAATCTGATGCAGTGCATTTCACAAGATAGCTTGGTTTGATGCTGGACTCAAAAAAGCAGCTGATGTGGTTGTTTGTTCATTCATGTCCCCAGATCGGATATCAAACTTGAGTAGAGTTCCCCCAGAGGGATCAGAGGACCAGAGAAGGAAAATCATCTCACCGACAGAGAACTGAGAACACAAAGGAACTCATCACCAATGAAGAAAGGAACATCAAAGAATCATTGCACTTATCACAAACAATTTTGATTTCCTCCACCTACAATATATATCTGTTACAGGCAATATTGCCAGACAACTGAAAAAATGTTCTGAGTCCCAACTCTGAGCAGCATTTCTCTAACTGAAGCCTGCCGTCATAGCTTGAAATACAAACATTTGGCCCACATGTTTTTCTTTTATAAATAAAATTTTGAGTAGTGTAGAATGTAGACATTTTCTTTTTTGCATGTGGTATAAATACAGAGCTTCACTTATTCATTGTCTTTATCGTTGTGTTATTAGGGCCATGCACTAAAGTGACTAAATGTACAGCTGTGGGATGAATGCCCTAGAAAATCCCTAACCATGGCAGTCTGTGAAGACAACAGAAAAAATAAACACATTGGTTCCCTGATCACTCCCTTTTCTGTGTTTATTTGGCTCACTATCTGTGCTTTACTCTTGTCATTTAAGATTCAAGATTCAAAACTTCACTGACATGAGAAAATGAAGTGGTTAATTAAAAAAATTGATAATCAGTGCTCAATATTTCAAAAACAAAACTGAATACATCAATGAAAATGTCACTACTTCTGATCAAAGATTATTTTTTTTTTTTAGTTACAGGCCTAGTTCACAGTGAGCTTTACTTTTATTTCAGCAATCAGTTGTATGTCAAGAGCAGTGGCACATTTCATAATCGGGTACCATCATTTGGAATAAAACACTCAATGTGATCATAACTATGCAGCTAAAGATTAAAACATATGTGTAAAATATCACAATATTCACCTCAAAAGCATAGTACAACATAGTATTAGGATAATAGCATCATCCTCATCATCATTAGCCATTACAAGACAGTCTATATAAACCTACATTCTGTTGAGGAGACCAGAAAATAACAGATATACTCTGAGACTAATTATTTAGTGTGTTACGAATTACAGATTTATCAAATGATGAAAAATCAGCTGATGCTTTTCTATATGGTTTAGAGCCCTGAAACTGAACATTTAGTAAATCTGACTGAACCATCAAGTTCATAATTCAAATACTCTTATGCATAGACTATATCTGTTATACTTAATCGTTTTGAAGTTTTAAAAAAAATAATAAAAATGATTGATAAGTGATCATGTAAATATCCTGATAATGGTCATAGTCTATACGAAATCCAATCATCGTCCCTTTGTATGTATATATACATACAAACTGTATGACACTGTTCACAATACACAAATGTACAGCATACCGTATATTTGCATAAGATAAAAGGTAAACAGATCGTATAGCTTAAGTAAGAATAAGGTAAGGCACAGTCTCTTGTAATAGCTTAACACAAATTCCAGTTTAGTGTGTATCCTGTTCCTGTTATTTTATTTTAATCGTTATTTTCCAAACAAACACTCCCTACTCTGGCTTAAGTAGACCAACTTGACATTTGTACTTCAGTAACTCACTGTTGAAGTTACTGTTACTCTTTATAGGCTACCCATTGTTATAACCATAAAATCCGGAAAATGCCAACAGATTCGTTGCCTAGTCGTAAGCGAAATGGAAATGTTGAATTAAGTGCATAAATGAAGCTTTCTATTAGTGTGATGTATTTGTGCCGTTTATGTTTGCTATTGACCGCTTGGTTACGCTATTTCACTTCCGTACGCACAAGGCAACAATAGCGCTAGCCATTGCAAGATACACTATTTGCTCCTTTACGGTCTAGACATCATTAGCTAAGTCAGCTAGCTGTTGTTTATCTTTTGCTAAAATGTCAACCACGACCGGCGGTGGAGAGTTTGGCAACCCTCTACGAAAGTTCAAGCTCGTCTTCTTAGGCGAGCAAAGTGGTAAGTTGGTAGCGACTGATTTGAGACGTGTGTTAATTTGGTCTGGTGTGAAGAATTTGTTCAAATGACTAGCTAACATTAGCTAGCGTTTCCAGTTAGCTTGGTACTGGCAAGCAGGGAACCCAGCAGGCATCTGCAGCTAGTGATGCTACGAGACAAGAGAGACGTTTCAAGTGAATTATAACTGCCGAGACAGGCCCAGAGAGATAGTGGTTCAGGCGTTTTTTCCTCGCTCGTGATGGTGTGAATAACTAACTTAGCTAACGTTAGCTTACGTCGCTACATTCAAGCTAGCTAAACACCTCAGTATTCGTTGTAAAGGCCAACGTTAGTACTTAGCAAGTTTGTCAGTTGTTTTCTTTCAACGCACAACGATGACTAACTATTTTGGGTAAAAGCTAAATTGTTTCAAATTAAAACAAGGGCACATAGATCCTTGCCCGGACTGATATATGATGTAGTTATGATACATCAGCATCACCTCACTAACGTAACTGCAGCTAAGGTTAGCTAACTAGCATTAACTTAGCTATGCTTCGTTAAAATATGCAAGCAGTAACATTGACGTATGCTAGCCAGTTTTACTCTAATGGGGTTGTTATGAGCTAGATACAAGTCCTTGCTTGGGGAATAAATAAATAATCTGTAATGTGTTGGTGTAACGGTGTGTCAGCTGTAAGCTAGTTAACTCTCTAGATTGCCACATCTGTTTTCTTGCAAAGCCACGTCGGCTAGTGGGTCCAGGCCACGCTGCCTGATCCAGCCTCGGCCATTTAACGCTACTCACATGGGACTGATGCTGCCATTAATTGGACGTGATTGTATTTTACAAATGTTCGGTTAAATTTGCACCTACTGTCCCATCATGAAACAAATGTAAAAAGTCCAGCCATTTCCGTTGACCGAGATTTGTGGCTCCACCCTAATTGCCAGCTCAGCGCGTGGGTTCAGTAGTCCACATTGCAACGATGATGATGTGACTGTGTTACAATATCAGTGAGTCATAATGCTTTTTGTGAGATTACTATCTAATCATTGTGGATCTTGAATTCAAAATCTCTGTGACGAGGTTAAGGCTATGTAGATTATGTTCTATCATTGAGTGCCAGGACACAGATCTAACTCTATGTGTTTCTGTTCTTGTTTGTACAGTTGGGAAAACCTCGCTTATCACAAGGTTCATGTATGACAGTTTCGACAACACTTATCAGGTAAAACACACACACATCTATCTATCTATCTATCTATCTATCTATCTATCTATCTATCTATCTATCTATCTATCTATATATATATATACATATATACATATACACATATACACACACATATTTAAAATTATAACATGCCCTGGAACTAGTGAGATAATGATTTGTGTATGATTTATACCTGCTGTTATATTTTAATGAATACACTGTGTAGTCCACAATATATTTTCCTGGTGGTTTTTGATGGCTATAGAAGTCACATAGTGTTCATTAAAATACAGATGACTCAAGATTTAATACAATATTTGTCTCGCAGGCAACAATTGGCATTGACTTTTTGTCGAAAACCATGTACCTAGAAGATCGTACGGTAAGCTCTATCCTTGTCACTGTGATTGTTTTATTGTTCTCATTGCCTCAGCGTTAACTCTTAAGAACAGCATGCATTTAGTCTGCTTTTTATGTAGGAAGCATAGATTATTTCCCTTTCATCATTTCATATTGTGTTTTTACCTCATAATTTCATTTTATCATTCATTTTATCAAACGTGATCATGTTTTTAGTTTCATCATCATTTCAAGTTTTATTTTTTTTCCCTTCCATCCCTTGGCTGGGTCATGAAACCCACGGGTTGCCACCTTCTTTGCATGGTTGGCCACAGATTCGGCTGCAGCTCTGGGATACAGCCGGACAGGAACGTTTCCGCAGCCTGATCCCCAGTTACATCCGCGACTCAGCTGCTGCTGTGGTGGTTTATGACATAGCCAGTAGGTATCATGGCCTTGCCTCACCTCCTTGTCCTTCCCCTAATATGTGGAAGGGCAGAAAAAGAGCATTTACCAGCCTGGCAACCCCACTGGACAGCATAATGAGAGTAACGTTCAAGGCTGTGTGTGTCTACTTTAGAAACAGTGAAGAATTTTACCAGTTGAAATTTTGGTGGCACTCTGAATTTCAGTGTCCAGAGGGGTCTGTGCTTATTAAATGCTGTTATATACGAGGCTGATGTAAGGAAAAGAGGAAAATGCCTTCAGATGTCACCCTATGGGCAGAGAACGGCCATAACATCCTATGTCAAGTTTTAGTAGGGGCTCTTTGCATGTCTTATTAGAGGAACATCAACCACAAGCTGGTCTTCTCTGGCCCTACTGCATTTGAATGTTTTTCCCTATTCCTCCATGAAAGGCCATTTTCATCTCTGCTGCTTGGCTTGCGGTTCCTTTATGTCTTTCCTGTTCTCCATTTTCTTGTTCTGTCTTTCCCCTCTTTTTCTCCTCCTCCTTGTCTTTTCTCCCCCTCCGTTCCAATCCGCAGGTCCGGCTCCAGCTTTGGGACACTGCTGGACAGGAGCGTTTCCGTAGCCTAATTCCCAGCTACATCCGTGACTCCACCATTGCTGTGGTAGTTTATGACATCACCAGTGAGTCAGGGCTGCACTCTAATCGTTCAGTAGGGATCTAGAGCCGTGTGAAGGAAGCTATCTTGGCATAGTGTACTCCTTTCATATTTTTGCCAAGAACTGTCAAGCTAGGGCGATAAAAATTCTGTAACTCTTCTTTTCTTTTTCAAGCTTCTCTTACCAGATACTTTTGCTTACTAACACATTACTACTATAAGAGCTGTTCTGACATAAGTTACCTTTTAATGAAGAGTAACAGCTGCTTGTGCACACTTTATTTATTTACAGCCAGAGTAGCAAATGCTAATTGTCTGTTCAGGCTACACTTGTGTTGATATGTACAGTAATTTTTGTGTTTTTTCATCCTCAGACCTTAATTCATTCCAACAAACCTCAAAGTGGATTGATGATGTCAGAACAGAGAGAGGAAGTGATGTCATCATCATGCTCGTTGGGAACAAAACAGACTTGGCGGATAAAAGGTACATGGTTGTGTGAGGTGTTTGAATGCAGTTGGTGATGTTTGCCAAGAATAATGTAGACTGTAACATTAACATACTAGAATAAGGTGATAGGTTGTAATATGTGTGAACCCTGGAATCCCATTTTCCTCCCTTCAATGTATTTGGCATCTCATCAAGTTTTGACTTTACCATCCCTTGGTATTTTGCATACCAGCATTTTTAACAGTAATTTTAATTCCTTAAATATATTTTTGATTTCTTATAATTTGATCAGATTTCTGCAATTTTGTTTTTAGTTTTGTTTTGTGTTTTTTTTTTTTTTTGCTTTTGCTTTTCTTTTGTTTCCCTTTCCTGGTCTGTCTCTCCATGTCATTTTGAATTTTTGTGTTTCCCTCAACCCCATGCCACCACACTCCCCATCCCCTCCCCTCTCCTCCCCTCCCCTCCCCTCTCCTCCCCTCCCGTCCCGGGACCGTG
>OMKZ01012507.1:12433-32021 GCA_900302535.1 Neoniphon sammara
TTATCTTCTGTGGGACTCTCCCCTTTCTCCCCCCGCCTCACTCCACGTAAAAAGGCGATCCATGGTGCGAAAAACTTGCTTTCCCCCGTTTCCTCTCAGTTCAGTTCAGGATGGCATTTATCAAACTTCTTCGCAATCTCAAGAATGAGATTATTATCTTCTCTACTCCATTTCTTCTTCTTCCACTGCCTTTGGTGATTGGGACAACGGTAAGTAACCTGAATGATTCAGATGAAAGTTCAGCTTTTGATGAAACTTAACTGAAACGCGGTAAAATTGGCATGAATCAGTCGAAATAATTGACGGCTATTTCTGACATTTTTGTCTTTATCAGCTGATTATTTAGAGTATGAGTTTTTCTTGACAAAATGTAACTAAATATATTGTTACTTATGGAAGAAATCGGTACTTATTATTGTACTTATTATTATACTTGCAATCTTAAGATGAATTAATTAAATGCATCCGCATCCGCACTGACGCATTCACTGCGTCAGTAGAACTCTCTTTTACCAAAATGCCGCTAAAATGAAAGACCCTGGTTCGCGCTCGTTTGCACCTGTTGATGCGACTTCCATCCACTGCATAGTGCATGGTGCACTTGAAGCAAAATGCATGGGAACTGTCCAGTGTTGCCCGAGGCTGTTGCACCCTACCTAGTCCTGTTATTTTAACTCCTTGTTGTTAACATTAGGGGTCATGTCCAGCGTGGGAACACAGAGTAAAACGCCTCTCTCCATGTAGCCTCTGCTACATGTGAGATAGACACACAGAGGCTGTAAGCATGTGATAAGCACAGCTACCCTTCCCTCATCATTGCAGCCACTTTTACGCTCAGCAGAGCTACCACGGAGGGTTGACTTTTATGACACTGTGGTCTAGGCGAGTGTAACAACAGGTGACTAAAAAACAATAGAACAGCACATTGATCTTTACCCTATGAACCTTATCTTACCCCTTTCTGCTATTACCCCTCTCTTTAAATTATGTAATAGTAATTGCATGGTGCCCCATGCAGTTTTGCATTCATATGCTTCACATTATCAGGCATTTAATATATTATACTTTTACTATTATTATAAGGTCATTCTTGACCACTAAAGTAAGGTCTGGGTGTGTGTTTTTGCCTGTGTGTGCATGTTTCTGCATGTGTGTGTGCAGGAGGCAGGATGTGCCTATGTGATAATCCTGATGGCAGTGTACTGGTGCACAGAGGCCCTACCACTGGCTGTGACAGCCCTGCTCCCAGCCATCCTTTTCCCTCTATTCAACATCATGAAGTCCAAAGATGTAAGTAAATCAGACTAAAAATGATTATAATGATGTGTTGATTTGGCTCAGAAAGCACTGGTGTCTTTTATTCAGAAGTGTATGTGTTAATTTTGGTGACTTGACTGTTGTAGGTGTGTATGCAGTACCTGAAGGACACAAACATGCTGTTTGTGGGGGGGCTGTTGGTCGCAGTGGCCGTCGAGCACTGGAATCTGCACAAGCGCATTGCCTTGAGGGTGCTGCTCTTTGTTGGTGTCCGTCCAGCACTGTGAGTGGCTCGGCATCATGCTTTCTTCTGTTTCTGTCTCTCTTATGTTTGTCACTTCTAAGACTTTTACATTTCCGAATATCTTATCAGCCGCATTACCCACTGTAGATAAGGAAAGTGTGTTCTAGTTGATGATTGCCATCGTAAAAGTGAAAGGCTCTTGCTCTCACTCTCTCTTGTCACTGATTATTGTAAAACACTGAAGGCCCCCTCTTCTAATCCAATATTTTTCTCCTCCTGACAGTCTGATGTTAGGTTTCATGGGTGTGACAGCCTTCTTGTCCATGTGGATCAGCAACACAGCCACCACTGCCATGATGGTGCCCATAGTCCAGGCTGTGCTGGAGCAGCTCAGCAACTACAGTGAGGCAGAGATTCCTCAGATCCTCAGCTCAGAGGAGCAGGCTCAGCCAGCAGACACTGACAGCAAACAGCCTGGACAGACGAGCAAGCAGAGTGATGGACAAGGTGAGCAGATGGGCCAAAAATGGTCTGAGTGCAGTGAATTTATTTGTTTATTTATTTATTTAGTCTGTTTGATCAGAAGAGAACCTTTTGGGAAGATGTTTTATGTACAGCATAATAGACATTTTGTATTTGTAAAACTGCCCCACCAATAACTCCTCTTTTGCCATGCTTTCTATTCAACTGCCCAGTGGTGGTGACTTTCTTAGATGCAACAGTAGAGGCTGCCAGGCGTAAGGAAGCAGCAGAGAGGAGGAGGATGTGTAAAGGCATGACTCTGTGTGTTTGTTATGCTGCTAGCATTGGAGGCACTGCCACACTCACAGGGACAGGTCCCAATCTGGTACTCAAGGGCCAGATGAACCAGTGAGTATTCCTGAAAACTCAAGTATGTTTTCAATGAATCTGTTGGTACTGTAGAGTTACCCTTTGATATTTTCAATCTTGCTCATTAAAGTAGTTCACTCCCTGCCTTGTGTCTCCCTTAGACTCTTTCCACAAAACGGAGATGTCATTAACTTCGCCTCCTGGTTCGGCTTTGCCTTCCCTAACATGATCCTCATGCTCACGCTGGCCTGGCTCTGGCTGCAATTTGTCTTCATGGGCTTCAAGTGAGTGTAATGATGGGTGAAATCTGTTGGTCTGACAGAGGCTTGAATCAGCTTCAAAAAAGTTGTACCGCATCAAGGGCATAATTGAATGTGGAGGTGCCACAAAGATTTTCTTGCCGTGTGATCCCTCTAGCTTCAAGAAGACATGGGGGTGTGGGTCTGTGAAGACAGAGAAGGATATTGCTGCCTATAATGTGATCCGCGAGCAGCATCGTCAGCTGGGTCCCATGTCCTTTGGCGAGACGAGTGTCCTGGCTCTCTTCGTCCTGCTGGTGGTGTTGTGGTTCACAAGGGACCCAGGGTTTGTCGCTGGTTGGGCAACAGACCTCTTCAACTCCAAAGCAGAGTTTGTATAAACACTGTTTTATTCTTAATTAATAATTATTTTATACGCCTAATTTTTATTTTCATGATAATATAATTGATGGGACACACAGACAGAAAACAAATCCACCCATTATTTACTTTTAGAAGACATTAGAATAATTTTTTTTCCCGTCATCCCTCCACCTCTCAGATACGTCACGGATGCCACGGTGGCAGTGTTCGTCGCAGTCCTTCTGTTTGTTCTTCCCTCTAAACCCCCACGTTTCTGCTCATGGAGAACTCATAGTTTTGACACTGGTGAGCCATCTTCTTGGAAAAAATAGAGCATGTGATGTGCAATTATATTTGAGTTTTTGAGAGATTTAAGCTGCGCAATGAAGTAACACTTTGCCAAACTGACATAAAAAAACACCCAAAAAGACAGTCATTTTAATTGCGATGAAATAACACTGACATTGAATTTTTGTATTTTAAGCACCCCATCAAAATACTGGCCCCACTCCACCTCTGCTCACCTGGAAAGTGGCCCAGAAGAAGTTACCATGGAGCATAGTGCTTCTTCTTGGGGGAGGCTTTGCCTTGGCCAAGGGCAGTGAAGTAAGTAGCAGTGTCAGTCATAGTGTTTGTTGGTTTAAGTCTGGTGAAATGGCATTTAGTCCTGGCACGCCCAAGCAATGGAGTAGCCTGCTGAACTGAGATGCACCCAGTGATGATTCAAGAATAAATCTAAGATCTTTTCATTCAGCATAGCTTAAACATAATGTGATAGGAATGATAATGTCTGTGTGGTATACTGTTGGTGTGGGTGTGGGAGTGTGGTGGAGGTGGCCGGTTGGGAGTGTAACTTTAATGTATAACACCAGAGGGTTTTGGTTGTAGCAAATGGTTTGGATGGATGGATGAAATGTATATTTATAAACATACTGTATGTAGATAAGTTTCTAACTTTCTAATGCAATCTGATTTTTCTGCTTGTTTTATTTCTTTAATATTTTTTCTCTGTTGTGTCATTCATGTGTAAGGAAATGTGCTATACAAATACAGTAAACTTGAGTGAATGAGAGTGAATGAGGGTAAGACTTCACTTAATGTTAACCGTCAGTTTCTGCTGTATGGCTATAAACTATATATTATATCCAAGAGTACAACGCTTAAACATTTTTTTTCTCTCTTCAGGAATCAGGACTCTCAAAGTGGATGGGAGATCAAATGACTCCCCTGCAAACTATCCCTCATTGGGCAATTGCTATCATTCTGTGCCTGCTGATAGCTACTTTCACTGAGTGCACGAGTAACGTGGCCACTGCTACTCTCTTCCTACCTGTCCTAGCCTCAATGGTAAGAATCCTTACACAGAAAGCTAAAAATGACAGATTAAATATCATTTATTGTGCTGTGTTGTTATGGAAATATATAAAATACTAAAAAGTTTGGTCTTAAAAACTAAAGAGACAGATTAAACCAATGACAAAAAAAATAAGTAAATAAAATAAAAAAAATAAATGCACAACCAGAAGCAGAGTCTTAGTTTGCAAGAGAGAGTCATTAGTATTTGGTAGCCATGGATCTGTGAGGTGAAGTGCCTCCCAGTGTAAGCCCTTCTTGAACTGATTCCCCAATTGGAGTCCAGCACTGAAGCTACTCCCAGTGGGAGCCGGCCTACATTCCCTTGTGTGGTTGCCCCTCTAGTTAGTCATTTGGGCTGAATGTGTTTGGTCCCCTTCCCCGGGCCCCTCCCCCCATTAGCAACCTGCCAAGCACACCAATTCAGCTCTGTGTCTTGTAATGGTGCCCACCCCACTGCAGCTGAAGAATGGTATTACAGTGCCCTGTAGTCCAGCACTGAAGAGAGTGCCAGAGCCGGGCTGAGGCAAAAAGTGCCAAGCAGGGGTATTCAGGGAGAAATTTATTGAGGACAAAGCAAAGAGGGTGTCTCTCACTCTCATGTGCAAACGGGACAGAGGAGCAGGAAGGGAGGGTTTGAAAGGAGAAAGGAGTGTTTGATCAGTGACATGCAGCTTGAAGTGGGGAGATGCCACTTTGTGGCTGTCATGGCTTGTGGCATGTCACTTCATGGTCCAGTTTGTCAAATGAATCGTTGTCTGATTTTTTTTTTAAAAGGCAAAAATGTCACGGTGAAATAATATACAGCTCCACAGAAGAAATAAGAATAATTATAAAGTTTAAAGCATTTTCACCCACTCATTTTGAGAGCCAAAAATGACTGTTAACTTGTCAGCTACTGTGCTGTGGGATGTGTAATTGTGAGGCAAACTCCACAGTGTGATGTTTTTTGCATTGTGATAGTCTGCCATTATTGCTACATATGTGGTTTTCCATTTTAGTTATCATGAGTCAGCCCCAAGCATACAAGAATTACATCTTAATTACACCCACCTAATGAGCGTTTTCACCAAGCGCAGAATTGCACACATCTCAGCCTGAGTTATGAGTCAGTGATTACGGTGCAGAAAAATAGCCAGATGGAGGAGCGGAGAATGTAGTCATCAAGATTGCGTTCATCCCAGTCTCAGACCATTGACGCTTTCTTTGTGTTTGTTCCAGTCCCAGTCCATTGGAATCAATCCTCTGTACGTCATGGTGCCTTGCACTCTCAGTGCTTCCTTTGCTTTCATGCTGCCTGTTGCCACACCACCAAATGCCATTGTTTTCTCCTACGGCTACCTCAAGGTTGCTGACATGGTGAGTTTGCTGCACTCATTCAGAAAAGTATAGACTGATCATGCATAGCTGTCACTTGTAGGCCCTTATTACTAGAGCTCAACCGATCTCTCACTGTATACTTTTCCTTTCTGCCAGGCCAAGACAGGAATAGTCATGAACATTATTGGTATCCTTTGCATTACATTGGCCATCAACAGCTGGGGCAAGGCCATGTTTCACCTGGACTCCTTCCCCACCTGGGCCAATGTCACAGGGGTGTGAGCCAGGTTGGGGTTCGGCCATGGGAGATATTCCAAGCACACCCTGCCCTCCCCATCCACAGGTGCCAGACGAAGACCTCTGGTCAGAGAGACAGCACAGGATGACATGGTGGACTGGCTGTGTCTGGGTGCTGCTGGGATACAAGCCTTTCTTCTAGGCTTGTCTTTATTGATACTTGTGAAAGAAAGTGGTGATGAATGTGAGTGGGAATGGAGGAAGTGGGTAAAGGGTGAAATTAAAGTCTTGTTAAATTTACATTGCACCATAATGGGGTTACACATTAAAGAGGACCCTCTATGCCCTGAAGACAGTGTACACCTCCTGTAAATGAAAAAATACTGTATTACTCTCATAAGTAGCCAAGATAAGTAGAAACACTGGTGTTCAAGTAAAATATTTAGCATCCCCAAAGGTGGCTTGCAGCGAAGGTGAAAACGTAAATAACTTATATAGTGCTGAACATGCAGAGCTCTTGATAAGGTAGAAGGTTTTCCACTGAGTCACATTCAATCATCATAGGAATATGGTAAACAAATAGTGTACAGACATAGTATCTCTCAAATTTTTATCCTAGGGCCAAAGCTGCAAAGATTGTTAGCAGGGTTGCCGATTTCGGGATTCATAGATTAACACGACAATTTGTACAGTTTAGGAGGGAAACAAGTGCAAGCAAACATGTACCTTTGCCCTCTCACATCTTTAACCAATCTAACCACAACCTGACTTATACATTTGGACATATGGTGCTTTGGTACTTCCAACGTCAGTTGAACTTTGAATACTGTGTCATCATTACAAAAGCAAGAAACCCTTACATACCTTATCCAAACATATTGATTTATTGTATTTGTAAACGCATTCTATATATGTACAGTAGATTCAGTGTATGTTGACATTTTGAAACTTATAACTGCAAAATAATGAATTGTAGCTGAAATTTAAATAAATGTATTTTATAATAAGCATAGTTGTTTTTGTTTGTTTTTGAAATCACATTACTGTACTCACTCACTGTAACGCTTAGGTGAACTGGAACAGAAACTGGCAAAATGATTGAACTTGGCTGCTTGCATGTTCAGTGGGTTGAAGTAATGGGCTGAAGCAACACTGTGATATCAGTTCAACAGGATAAAACAATGACAAACTCATCATGCCAACCAAATAGAAGAGCGAAATAAAAGACATTTGATTAAACTGAGTGTAAGTGTTTTTCATTCTTATAATATTGCCTATTCATATGGTGATTTACTACCCAGAAAAGATTTACCAAAACTGACATGCTAAAAGGAATTACATCATTTTGCATAACTTTCATAAACAACTTTATGAAACAGTTTCTTATTTGGGCTGAAGGATCTGAACAAAATTACTAAGAATGTACTTCTAAGAGAATCCCACATCAAACTTTTTTCCAGTAGCAAGGGAAAAAAAAGTGCCAGAGCAGCTCACTGTTAAATGGAGCCAAGTCATTTTTCTTTCTAGCGACGGCCATAAGTAGTGCCAGCAGCCCATTCCCTTTTCCTACATGACTTTTAGTCTCGTTATACAGTTTGTTGAATATGGGTATGGCGGTCATTGTTATTGTCTGTGCATTTTTAGAATTCTTTGTTGTTTTTAGTCATGCATGCAATGTTTTGGAACTTGCACATTTTAACACTTGCTATAATTGTAAGTTACCTATTTTAAATTGTTTATAGATTCCACCGATGGTCCAGTACATGCTTTTTAACCATGATGAGGCTTTGATAAAGCAGGTGGGAAAACACAGTCTTGGCTGCAAAAACAGCATTGTCACGCCATACTGTTGTCTAAAACCCACCGATGACACTTTCATCACCAGTCTGATCTCCTTCAGCTTCATGTGACTATTTTCTGCATTTGAAAGTGCAATTGTTTTGCTCTGTCTCTTGCTCGGTGACCTCTTGTCTCGTGCATAGGCTGATATAATCCTGTAAACATGGTGTGGATAGCCATGTAATCCTTTGGTGAATGGACACACCTAGGCAAGAGCTGTGTGTCATTGTCCTCTTGCTGAGCGATTATGTGAACCAAGGGTCATGACAGACTTGTAATGTCCTGTCTTGTCTCACACCATAAACAACATCAACTCCGACACAAAGCAGATATTTCACAACTCTCTATGTAGACGGCAAAACATTTTATCCACATATTTGGTATCTATCTATATTTGAACTCACTGAATATTGACCACCATGGGAATCATGTCAGACAAGATCTGAGAGTCACAAACACGCTTTTTTTAGACTAGTTAATGGTAAGACAGTATATGGCGGTACACTGTGCTAAAACCATGCAACATTTTTACAACGTTGGTGGTATTTCGTGGAAGAAGAAAACATGTTACGCTTCGGCAAAGGTAGTGGGAAGAAAGATGAGCAAGAATGAAAAGATCACATCAAAGGTCTGACCTTGACCTCAGTTCTGTTGGACAATTAAAATGTTAGATGGTTTAAGAGCGGTTAACAAGCGGTTGGGTGTATAGAGCAGTCCAGATCACTATGATCTTGGGTCCCACTTGGGAAAAAAAGCTTACGTAATTACAGTGCCTTTCTCTCCCTTTGCTGCCTCTCAGCCACCCACTCATTATCCAATTGAAACACGTCCTCATGTATCGTGGCTTCTATTATTGGCTATATATACATTTAAGGGTTCAGAAGGAAACGGAACCTGTGAGCTATTCTCTTTGGTGGGGTTTCATGAGACTGCATGCACACACAAGAACTCGAGTGAACTCAAAAACACTTTTCTATTAACACATTATAAACTCGGCCTTCTGCATGGAGAGTGAGCCAGTGGCAATTGCACAGAGGGTGACGTCCAATCACACATCCTATCATTTGGGATTTGACAAAATGTTCTTACAGGCACATGATGTCAAACACAGGGCAGCACAAGGGTTCGGGTTGAAATGAAAAGCACATTTTGTGTCCAGTCCACCTGTTGCATCTGTTTCAGACACAGAGAATGTTTTGTGGATGAGAACGCATTTAAAGCCACCATCCACCTCTTCTGTATCAGTTACCCAAGAGGACAATATGCGGCCTGTCTGATACAATCAACCCTTCCTGGTTCTCAAAGGATTGTGTGTAGAAATGGCTTCAGTTAGCAATTCAAGTCTCCAGTTCAGTTTCTGACCTGTCTCTGGCCAAAAGCTAAAAGACAGTGGGTCTTTCTTTGTACCCTTACAGGCCAAGCTAAGATGATAGTGACCAGGCCGAAGTAGTATTGACCTTACAACCGTTTCATCACTTTTAAGGTAAGTTGTTTAATTTTTAATGCCTAAAAGTCACCAAAATCTCTCTTCTAAAGGTGCGATGAGTTCTATTTCTGCTTTCTTGAAGTTCAATACGACAAGTAAATATCAGCATTGGTTGCTCAAAGGCAGCGAGTGAAACTAAACAACTCACAACTCATACGCTATGGAGATTCTGCATTCAGAAACAGAAGCAGACCGAGGCTTTGTTTTTGTTGTTGTTTGAAGGCCTTCCTACCGCTCAATTGTGGTAACCTCCCATGCCTCTGACACCCTGCCCCCTCAGCACGCACTCGCAGTCCTCCGCACACTATGCAGCAATCACAGCAAACGGGTAAAAACTGATGGCGTTCAAAAATGGCAGATGTTGTTGGAGTCACAAAGTGTGTGTGTGGGGTGGGGGTCAGGTTCACATTGCAAACGTGCTTGAGGATGGGCCAAGCCATGCGTCTGCTTTGATTTTTTTGTTATTAATATCGCTGAACAATACGTCAGCACTGGCATATACAAAACATATGAATCATTTAACTCACACTATGTTTTATCATATTTGCACAGACTAATTAATATTTCACGGGCAGACACACCCGACCAAACACATGCTCTCCTGGCAGAGATAATAGTAAGTCATTGAATTTACTGCAGACCTATTCCTTTGTTAAATTTACTAAACTTTTACCCTTCATATACAGGCAGGTGACTTTCAATGCTGAATGGGCAAAAGTTCAACTAAAAATAAAGGAACACGCCATTGGGTCATCGGGAGCCATCCGAACTTCAGATAGTGAAAGTTTACAAGTATAAGGACCTCCACTGAAAGGATGCAACACCATCCTTCCTCAAGAAATTTGACCATACTGTTAATTTGATGACGGAGGTGAGAAAACGCTGTCTCAGGTGCCACTCCCAAATCTCCCATAAGTGCTCATTAGGGTTAAGATTTGATGACTGGGACAATGATACTGCACTGAGTATGATGATTGACTTAATTTTCATGCTTGACCAGCCAAGCCCTTTTGGAAGGCGGCAATGACATCCTTGAAGATTCCACTTCCATCAGGACAGAGAGGGCTTGGCAAAAGAGACAGAATCAGACATGATATTTTTGGCCAAATACCTCACTATCAGCATCATAATATTGGGATGACTATGGTGCTTTCATAAAATATTTACACAAGAGATTTATGATGAACAGTTATTCATAATGTGGATATGGTGACTACGCAGGTAGAGAGAACAACTAAAACAACCAAAAACTTCCGAAAATTACATTTTGTTACTGTAATGCGACCTTTAAAATCAGGAGAAGACAACACATATATGATATATGATATCCAAAATCCCAGATGATATCTAGTCTCTCATGATATTGATGTCAATGTATTGCCAAGCCTTACAGTTTTTCTCAATTGCTTTTGCCCAATTCTCAACTGCTAATGAATATTTTCAAAACTAAATGTGAAAACCTCCACACCACTGGTCACTTGTTCACAACAGATATGAATTTCTTATTCTTTTAAACAATTTGCAAATGTTTTAGCACATCTATGCAAATGAGTAATGCAAGTACAATTCTAAGTATTGTAAGTATAGTTGTCCACAACTTGCACAATTACCAAATGCATATGTCCTGCTGATCAAAACTGATTATACTGCTTCTCAGTTGAATTGGTGTACTCTCCAAAACACGAATGAATTCTCTGGTCATCGCCATCATCAGCACAATAGTCCATTCAATTGTCAAAATCTCTCAGGCAAATATTCCATAAATATCACTGACATGGAATTTTTGCAACATCTGCTAAACTGATAATTTGCTTGTCAGATGAAACTTGAACTTCACTACTGAATGGGGAGAATATAACAATCTGTGCCACAATACCACAGAATGGTGTGAGTGAGTAAACATATTTTCCTGACCTTCTTGAACACCCTCTACAGGGAATGAGAGAGGTTTGATAAGACATGACATGATAGATTTTGTAATTGTGTGGGATAATGTAAGCCTCCACAGCACAAATATCATCAGGAAACAGTTTGGTGTCTACCAAAGGATACCGATTTTTTTGTTGTTGTTGTTTGCATGGAGGTGATATATAATGTGTATGTATAAATGATCTGATTTGTATATGATCATCGACCATGGGACCAAATGTCTTTGTTTGCAGTGATAGATCCCACTTGTAGTGACATCACAGCAGAAACCTGCAGAAAATGGTTGCGATATGCAATTTTTCCCTCATTGCCTTGCAAGGGAAAATATCAGGTGTGAGGTTGATGAAAACCTGTGACAGACTTGAGTGATAGTTTAGGGATGTGGACGGAGTTTTCACTGAAAGTACTAAAACTTACAGTAACTGCGTTACTATATTTGGTTTACAGAGTGCATAATATTATATTGATACATTTTTTGTACTCACGGACTTATTCACTGACTCAAACTTCATTTTGCAGCATGATTCAAATGTTTTGGGTGAGTTATGACCGTTTGCGAACTATGTTGTTGTGTTGTACCATATGAGCTGTTTTGACAAATGCACCTGGAGCTTTGAGAATGTTAAAGCTATTTAAAGAAATGAACCAAAGCAATTAAGAAAAACTGTAATGGAGATGCTTCACCAAAATGGGGTTGTATTTGCCTTCTGAGGGATGCACCCAGCAACACAACAGAGCTGCCAAAACACTTCACCTTGGGAAACGTGGACGTATTTTGCGTGCACCACACATGTGCTCAAGAACAGGGTGAAGGATGACTCATCTAACCATACTACTTCTTTCCCCGGCTCAGTAGACCACTGAGCGCTTTGCACCGCTTCACTCGCAAAACGGCATTTTTAGGTGTAATAAGGGGTTTAAGGCACTGCAACCCAACCATTGTATCCCTCTCTGTAAAGTTCTCCACGGACTGGTTTTGATGGAACTGCCTGTTGGCGCCTCAGATTAACGTTTGCAGTCAGCTGACTCAAAATTGCTCGTTTGTTTTCCTTAAATGTCTAACCATGGTATCATGCGCAAAGAGTTGCCTATGCACTTCTGGTCACAGCCTTCAGTGCCCCTTACAGAGGATGCGTTTCCCTCACACCTTCATATTAGCGTCACCTTCAGCACCGTTGCACGTAAAATATAAGCAATGAGCGGTCTTTCTCATTAAGGCTCTTTCAAAATGTATCCAAACAATCAGCTCTCTAAAACTCATCGAGATTTTTTGAGTTCATCTCGTCATTGTGCAGCGGTAGCCAAAGTAATTGGCAGCTGATTGTGCCCACTACTCCACGCAGGACCCTGTGCATGATGGGATGTTCAATGCGTAATTATTCGGGATTATGGCTATGTGGAACTAATATACCAATATATAATTGTATATTAGTATATTGTGTATTTTTATTTGTCTACAAATGTATTCTGCATTTATAAATTCAGCATTTTGCGTTTCCTTCATTTACTTTATATTATTTTGCCTGTAATTTGAGATAAAACAGTTTGGTCCTCCGTCAGAACAAGGGTTGTCCGACCGTCTCTCCAGTCCATTGTGTAAGTGCCAGTAAAGTTGGTTGATTTTACAGGTATGGTCATGTCCTTATCAAGATAGGCTGCACTTTGGCACTTTTTACACCATGGTGTCAAGAGTGTAAAGAGATATTTAACATGTTAGTGGGGATATAGCTCCATCTGCTGGTAAAATTCGGTAGAAATTTTAGAAAATTAAAGTATACCGGTTTGTATGAATAATGACCTACTACTGTAAATTGGAAGAACAGAAAATTTTACTGTAAAATAAATGAATAGACACATAGATAAGTAAACTGATTGACAACAGACAAATTTAAACAAACAAACAAATAAATAGGCCTAAATCAACAAGAAAATAAATAAACCAAAAATTAAAACTGAATATGTGTGTATAATTTTTATGTTAAGAATTAGATCATGATGGTGAATTATGGTGTGTGTGTGTGTGTGTGTTTTCATTTATTTATTTATTTATGAACGATTGCATATAGGAATTCCATCATCAATAACATCAGGTTATAACCAGGGAGCCCCTGCAGTCATAGGCCATATCTCTTACTGTAAACATGTAATTGGATCAAGCACAAACTGTTTCACACCCTCAGGTTCACGTTTGGCTTTGCACACTGTGCCTTGATCAGCAAATTTATCACTGTAAGTCAGCCTTGCCTGAACAATAATTAAGCCAGGGAACCACCTTGAGATAGCATCACTCTAACAGAATATTAAATACAATGATCCAAAAGATACATGCACCCCTTTCAAATCAGTTATCAGTGCTGGTATGTTAGCCATCCACTGTCAAAGGTTGATTTTCTGCAGGCTGAAATCAAAGCAGGAAAATGTTTATTCAAGAGGCAGTCGACCATGTTGTTGTAATCGATGCTCACAGAATTCCAAGTGTGAGTCCTCTGTAAGTTTTGCCACTAAAATTATAAGAAAATAAAGTACGGTCCTGTGTTTCATAAATTAGTGCAATTATGGCATTGATTTAACATTGAGCATCATCTTTATTTGCCAGCCGCATCAACAGTAGAAATATGCAGTGAGTCCAATTATTGTTGAGATTCATTTATATGAATATTCATGCTTGAATTTCATGATTTCTTTAGAACTAATGTGCTGTGAATATAAAGAAAATCCATAAATGAGCAAAATTAAGCAAAAATTACTTTCCTGTCTCTTGGAAACTTTAAGATATTAATGGGAAACTGAATATGTTACTACCACACGCACATTTTCATTTCATTTATACATCTCACACAGATTTACATTTTCTATTACATGAATTGAAAACAAACAAGATAGATAGATAGATAGATAGATAGATAGATAGATAGATAGATAGATAGATAGATAGATAGATGGATTCATTGAATGATCGTCAGGTTGTTACAATGTTAAAAATGCAAACAACGCTGTTCTCAGTATACAGGGTCAAATATGTGCAGATTTTGGATGATTCATCCAATTCCACTTTGCATTGCAGTCACAATATCACAAAGACAAAATGATAATTGACTTGATATACTCTATACTGAGTACAATACATAATGCTTTCACAAGTAAGTCAAGGGCTCAAAGACCATCAGCAGCCTAATTGTTATGAAATATCACTAATTTATTATTCAGCTTATGCAACAGCTACATAATAGCTAAGTCTACATCTTTCTGACATTCACTAAGCATTTTGTAAATTTTAAAACAGTAGTTCCCGATATGGAGTCTGGAAATCCCACGGTGTATTTCTTTAATGTCACTAATAGGCCTATTATATGTGCTATTATTTCATTCACTTCCACTCTGACTATACAGTAGGTTTCACTTTCTCCTATATGTTACCTCATTCACAATTGGTAATAAACAGAAGAAGAAACTACTTTCAAATAATAATAATAAACTTTATTTATAAAGCTACTTTCATACAGAGATGTAACACAATGTGCTTTATAGAATAAGCCTTGTCCTCAGCTGGATATATCTGAGCTTCAAAAGACACAGGAGTGGTCAGAGACAGCCATATCAAAGACCATTAAGGCAACAATGGCAACATTTCTAACAAGTCTAAAATGTAACCAAACCCATGTGTATGCACATTTACAAATTGAGTGAAATCAAAAAAATGTACAAGGTCCAAAAAATCAGAGGAAAAAGAATTTGATGCATCATCAATATGTATATTAAAATCAATCCAAAAATAATTCTGTCATATTGTAGAACAGCTGCAAACTCAAGAGAGCTCTGATAGGACAATGAATGACAGCACAGCAGAAGGGATACACAATCCACCTTGAACATCTGGGACATGAGGAATTCAAAATTGATAAAAAAAAAAGAAAGAAAGGCCTAAATACCCTAAATAAAAAAGAAAAATAAAGAAAACAGCAGCTAGACCCCCCAGCCAGAAAGTCTGGGTGAATTTAAATAACTATACTTTGGAGGACAGAGCTCAATCAGAGGGCAGTGGTAACCAGGCCATCAGGTTTCTGACAATAACAGAAAGTCCCTATGTGCCAGATTATGGTATCCACACGGGTGGGACGTTTTATATACTTATAGTAACATGGGAAATACTTTAAGAAAGTCTTCAAGGCAAACTTCTTCCATTTTATAGGAGTTTGCCTAGAAAGTATTCTAAGATAACTTATGAATAAGGATGGGCTTTTAAAAGGCGTTCAAAGCAAACTTCTCCCATGTACCTGACCCAATGGGAACGCGGGTGACAGCAGTGGAGAGTACTGTGTAGACCACATGATGGCCGCAGGCATTCGCGCACCCAGTCTGCCTGGGTGCAAACTAACTCTCTTAAACAAGGTAGAGCGCTCCCAGAATAAATTAAAATTGTCAATAAAACCAATGTTATGAGCGCTACAAGCGGACTGAAGCCAAGTGTGGAGACTTGCGCACTGCCGTAGCCGCGAGGTTCCGCTAGGGTTCGCGTGACGTAAATTTCGTCACCGGCTGACGTCGGCAGATGTTCACGCGGACAACTAGCGGACGTCCGCTGTGCATCCAGATTTTTGCGACCGTGCGGACTGTACACCTCTAAAAAAGCCAAGTATATAACGGCTTTGTATTTCATAGTAGTGGGACACTTTTGCTGGAGCGTGTCCCCTCGAGACGCGCCAAATTCTAGTTACTAGAATTACTATATTATAAATTACTATACTCGAATCTAGTATAACCAGAGCTGCGTCTGCGCCCGCAGTCCGCGAGCTTGTCTGCAGCTGTCCGCGTATGCACCCTTTTTGAAGCATTGGGGCTTAAGCGCGCCCATTGCGCATACTCCAGGAGGTCAGCCTGGACTTACATTTCATTTCTGAATACAGAGACAATCAAATGTGTGCAAATGCGTGGAGAGAAATCGCCCAGACAATGGGGTGAGACGTGGAGGCATGCAGGTAGAAGTGGAAGTATCTGTGAGACAGATTTGTAAAAGGAACTCGAACTTCATTAAAAACTGGGACGCTGTTCTAGTGAAACAGCCAAATTCTAGTATAACCAGAGCTGCGTGCGCACACGTTTTGAAGTTTATCAGGGGCTGCTAAAGCGGCCAACACTTAGTTCAAATATGGGGAAGGGATCCGAAATAAAAATGGACTTTCCACAACTTTTCAGGAGATTGAAAAGGCTGTTAAAATCACCTTTCGTCAGCTCAGACTTTTGAGGAGTTGGTGGTTTCCTTATTGGGACGAAACCTTTATCAAGGATCTGTGGTTTATCAACATCTATGTGGGGGTCTGTTGACGTGAAAAAGGTTAGGGGCTCCTGAGAAGGTTGAGTGAACAGACATGATCAAGCAGGAAGCTCTAACAATCATCCTAAGTGAATCTAAGTTACACTGTTATGTTGAAACAACAGAAAAGCCCACTTCCTCTCATAAATTGAAAATTCTCGCCAAAGTTTGACCTTTGCCTTATTGTTGTACTAGCTGAGTCATAGGAAATGACTTAGTGACGTAAATCAACTGACCTCACTAGACTCACATGAAAGCACATTTACTACAGCTTTCATCATACATATTGAGTGAGGTCTTCGACTGATAACAGGTCCGTAACAGCATTAGACAGTAGTGAGAGCTCAAAAATGGAGAGTGGGGCAAATAGCGGGAACAGAAACTCACATTTTTCTCCATGGAGTTTTAGTGGTTCCTTTGTATTAAGGCGTATTCGCATGTGCATCCCCGTTGGTTTCAAGACAGAGATTAAGGAGCTGTGTAAACTGGCTGGACCAGTGGTAAGTAGCCTTTACTGTCATTCAGTCCTCCATGGCCAACAGTAGTCAAGACCACTGATCAAAATGGACATTATAAATGCTATAAATATGGACTACAATTGATATCTAATGTTGGCCTTTCTCATCAGTTTATTGCCCAGCTTATGGTGTTTTTAGTGGGTTTTGTCAGTACTGTTTTCTGTGGCCATCTGGGGACAGCAGAGTTGGCGGGAGTGAGCTTGGCCATATCAGTAAGTATTGTTAATACTGTAACATTGACAACTTATGAATAGTTATAGTAGAGTAAACCTGTAGAAGAAAGTAATCCATTCCACGTTTGCTTTGTTTCCTCAGGTTATTAATGTTACAGGTATATCTATTGGATCTGGTTTATCATCAGCTTGTGATACCCTGATATCTCAGGTAGGAACATTAGCTATGTATTCTGAAATGGCATCTGAAATATACTTAATATATACTTACATATAATATAAAAATCCACTCTGGTTGTAGACCTATGGGGGGCGCAATCTCCTGAGAGTTGGCGTCATTCTGCAGAGGGCAATCCTCATTCTGATGCTGGCGTGTTTCCCTTGCTGGGCCATCCTCATAAACACAGAGTCTATTCTCCTGGCGGTCAAACAGCCTCCAGAAGTGGCCAGGTCAGCCGTTTCACTTTTTAACTGCCATACCCCTGCTGTACTTTTTTATAAACAAATTATTTTTATTTTGATCAACTCTGATGGAAAATCTCTTTAGGTTGTCTCAGATGTACGTGGAAATATTCATGCCAGCGCTCCCTGTAAGTGTATATAAGCCCCACCATATGCAAACAATGGGAATAGTGGTGGCAGAAAGTATCACAAACACTGTTTCAGTTAGTCCTTTTAAAAACATGACCAATGTCTGAAACCCCGAGGACAGAGACTGATCTGAATTTTGTTTTTACAGGCTACATTCATTTATTCACTCGAAACAAGATATCTACAAAACCAAGTAAGTTGTCAAGCATGGTCACCTGTGATTTCATGCCAATATGCTGTACAGATCCATAAATAATGGAAATTGTCCACATTCAGATGCTAGCTGAATTAATTGGAACAATAATATATGGTATTCCCTTTATAGGGCATCATATGGCCACAGGTTATCACAGGTGCTGTGGTCAATGTTTTTAATGCTCTCATCAACTACATCTTTCTCTTTGTACTGAACCTGGGAGTAGCGTGAGTATTACTTATTGGACCGCACGATTCTTCTCATTTCACTGCTTTTGATAGCAGCACGTGGTCAATATCACACCTTGAAATATTCTTTGCAGAGGTTCTGCTATTGCCAACACTATCTCTGAGATTTCCCTGGCTGCAGTTCTCTATGCTTATATCATGTGGAAAGGACTTCATAAAGCCACCTGGGGAGGTGAGTAGACTGTTAGCAATGGAAGATGATGATTCTGCATAAATTTAGGAGAGCTCATGGTTTCAATCCAGTGACTCCAGTGCAGTGCTCTTATTGGTTATTACAGTATAAAATCAATATATTCCATATTTGTTTCCCTGAAGATGTAAAATTGCATAATGGATCAGCATTGTGGAAACCACAAACCTGAATTGTAATTTAGCCTAGCATTAGTAAAGTGGAGAATGGACTACTGTAATACTCTGCCTTCCTGCCCAGCTACAGATATATATCAATTTATTTATCAGTATATCAACTTCAACTTGTCTGATATGAAGTTCTATAGCAAGAATTCAGCCCTTTACAAGGAGGTGAACTCGCCGAACACCAATTTTACAGTCTCTTCTTTGCTTTGTTTGTTCAAAAAGTCCTATATTGACGTTCAAGATTTTGTTATTTGAAATTTTGAGATTTGAGTATTTGAGATTTGAAATCTACTATAGTTAAGGGTAAGAATAATGATCCAGCCTGACTGGAAGGATTTCTTAATTCTTTAACGAGGGGAACCAATCAAGAATAGTCCAGCTATGATGCATTTACTGGAGTATTGCTAATTCTACTACAACATAAATTTTGAATTTAACCACTCAAATCTGAACAGTCTTGATCAGACATCTTTGATATTATATTAGTATAGAGAGTGGAGGAATTGTCCTCCTTATGTTTAAAGGTAATATGGTCAGGGCCTTCTCTGTGTAGACAGCCAGTATGTTAGGGCTGCCTGGGCAAGGCAGCTGTCCTGATAAGACAACATTGCCTCCTAGTCCACCAAAGATATGGTATTCTGTGCAGACTTTGAGGGTTGGTCAGGCTGATTTCTCTTAGATGTGTTTGCAGTGTGACCAGTCTGTTTAGGTTTAGTCTTGTGTATCTAGTGAAGGGTTTAAATGTGTATTCTTCAGAATTTGGGTGGCATTACACAGTGTTTCTCACTTGTACTGCTTATCTCTGTTCTCCTGGATCGAGATTCAATAATGTTCCTGCATAAGACATCCTGGTCTCCTGAGACCTTCTGCAGCTGCAGAGTTAACCACTTCTCAATAATTCCATCATGTAGAGGAAATTCTGAACAACTGTAATATGGGACCTTTAAGGATTTATTACAAAATCTTTATATTAGTTTTCAAGTCAGTTATTAATCTTGCATATTAATATCTGTCTGAGCTACTTTAAAAGGTCCCAAGAATCTGCAGAGTACCATGTAATGATCTATTTATTGTTCTCAGGTCTGAGACAAGACTT
>OMKZ01012507.1:32424-52473 GCA_900302535.1 Neoniphon sammara
TTGTGTGTTGAGTGGTGGACGTATGAGCTTGGAGGTTTTCTGGCAGGTAATGTAGCAGGTCTCTTTGTGTTTTTAAAGAATGCATTTAAATTAGTGGCGGTCTGATATCTAATTGCTATTTTCCATCAACAGGTCTCATAAGTGAGGAGGAACTTGGAGCTCAATCAGTTGTGTACCAGTTGGCAAATATTGCATACATGGTAAATTCTTTTATGAGGAACAGTATATTCTTTCCTTTGCCAAATAAGCTATGTACAATGAATTCGTAATATATGAATCAAGTCATCTAGATTGCACTAGTAGATTAATGTGGGATTCCTGTTATTAGTTTCCTCTAGGTTTCAGTGTGGCCGGCAGTGTTAGAGTTGGTAATGCCTTGGGAGCCGGAGAGACAGAGCAGGCCAAGCTGTCTGCTAAACTGGCGATGTTTTGTGCAGGTTAGTACGTGCATCAATTCAACCCATGTCCTCAAGCAATATTACCAGGCCTACCATATGTTTATGCCTCATTAAGTGAGTTAAAAATAACACTAGAATTCAAACACTTGGTAAAAGTCTCATTTGACTTAATAAATTAGGGTGCCGGTGGGCTAGAGATTTTATTTAGACATTCATTCATTTTATGCATGAGGCCTTGTGACCAGAAGGTTGCTAATTTGGCTCTCAGGACTGGCTAGGAACGTGTGGGTGGGGAAAGTGAGTGAGTAACACTCTCACGTCCCTCAGAAGCCACTATTTTAATGCCTTTGAGCCAGGCACTTAACCTCCAGCTGCTGCAGTGGAGTTGCTCAGCAGCCTGCAGTGGCTGTACTAAGAGACTCTGAGATGTGAATACATGAAACTGTGTGAATGTGAAGCAAGGTGTTGCAAGAAAGAAGCATGTTGTACTCAGTCAGCTATACTTGGATAAATAACGGTTTCAATAAAAAAGTAAAGTTTTAAAAAATCCAGGTTAGTATAGTTTATATTTATGTGTAATACAGCTAGTGAATAATTTTGCTTCTCTGTTACCTCTTGTGCACAGGGTCAGTCTCTGTTTGCTTGTCTGTCATCATTGGGAGTCTCAAAAACCATATCTCCTATGTCTTTACGTATGATGAGTAAGTAAAGTCTTTGTTGTGTAATTTTTGAGTGCAGCAAATGAAACTGGTATATTTCAGACTCCACTACTGCAGATTTGAAGACCTCTCAGGAGTTTGTGTTGTTTTAACACCTTCAGAGTCAGTGTCGGGTGTGTGTAAGATAAGAAAGATCATTTGAAAGACCTTTCACCGCGATTCCCTGTTACCTAAAATACAGTGAACTTTATTACATATTCCTTTAAATATTAACCTGATGTGAACGTCACATGCCCTCCACACTTGTAACGCCAACTGTCATTATTTCCATAAAACAAGCCAGCTCCTGTGTTGAAGATACTGTTTGAGGATAGTGCTGTGCAGTACTCAATTTTATTACACAAAATGCTAACACTTTATGTGAAAGGAGTAGCACATTATTTTATGCAATAATGAAGCAACCTAGATCATCATTTCAGTTATAAAAATGAAGTTATTAGTTAATGTAATTAATGATGTTAATGTAGGACTTCATAGTAATCTATACCTAAATGTTGCTTCATTAGTACATGAATTAATATGACACTCCCAAACCGAGGCATCTATAAGACATGGCTACTTTCTGCATTGTCATGATGACTCGTGATGCATTATGTCCATGAATTGATGATTTTTCATAGGTGAAATTAAACCGCATAATTTATATTCTTGTAGTCTCTCGCCTTTATTATATAGCTTCATGTTGTTTGAATGGAAATTCTCTTCCTCCCTCCCAATAGACAAATCAGAGAAAGGGTTGCAGAAATTATGTCTTTCTATGCTCCAGTCCTCCTCCTAGATGCGATGTCAGTAAGTAGCTGCCACTGTATCCCATTTTGATCAAATAACATACCTGTAGATCATTGCATAATCTAACCACATCTTTATGTTGTTCTTCTGATCAGGCTGCCTCTGGGAGCATTATAAGAGGGGCAGGGAAACAGAAAGTTGGGGCAATCTGCAACACTGTGGGATATTATGGCATTGGCTTTCCTATTGGAGTGTCTCTGATGTTTGCGGCCAAATTAGGAATTAAGGGTAAGATCTACAGTAGTTTCATGCCACGTTGGTAAACCATTTTTAAAAATTGTCCCAATGTCTTTTTACAGAGAGATCCAGCACTGCAGCAACATCACTAGATTGCTGCTATTTTAGCCAGATGTCAAATGGCCTGAGACACTTTCTCTTCTCTCTGACAATAAAGTTTTAAAGTGACTAGATTCTTCTTTTCTTCAGGTCTGTGGATAGGCATGTTTGTCTGTGTGTCCCTGCAGTCCTCCTTTCTAATCTGCTACCTGATTAAAATGAACTGGAAGAAAGTCACAATAGAGGTTAGTATTCAGAGATAAAACTCAAAATGCCAATAAACTACTCCTTAAAAAAAAACAAAAACAAAACTTAATATGAATTTTTCTTCCAGGCTCAGATCAGAGCTGGAGTGCATGAGAAGTCTACAGACACAAGTAAGTAGCGGTTAAAAGTAGTGATTAAAATCTATTGAAGTAACAGTAAAAAGTAGCTTATTTAAAATATAGTAAGTAAAAGTTACTTTTTTAGAAAACAGAATGCTGTTAGATGTGGTCTTTCCCTTGCAGTTCTAAATGGATGAGAGTACAGAGTTCAAACCCTGTTCTTTAATTGGAAATTTTGGAAAGAAAATAAGATGCAAAAACAAAGTAAAGGCAGATTACTATTCTCTCTTTGCTGGCAGAGAAACCTACAAAACTTCCTAAATGCATCCAGTTTCTGTTGCTTTATGGAGCACCTACAATATCTTGCTCTGTAATAGTTGTGCTTTACAATGTAATGATGCACAATACTCAATAATACTAGTAACATTATTGATACTTAAAATAGTACAAGTGCACAAACAAGCTACTCCATTACAGTGAAGTTAATAAATGTTGCTTATTTTCTTGCAAGTGAGAGACTCTGCTACAGCTAAAGTACATTCCTTTTTCGCACCTTAAAGGAATAGTTCACCAAAAAATGACAAAATTTGTCTGTCAATGTGACACACAGAGAGTTAGCCTGCATAGCTTCATTTTAGCCGTCTCTAAAACAGCTGGAGTGAATGGAGACCATTTCTTTAGATTTCCAAAAAGAGAAAAAAAAAATACTATAAAATCCCTCCACACATTATAATCAAAGTGTTCTAAAGCTAAATGATAGAGTCAGTGTTTGCTTTATTATCTCTTTATTTATTTAATTGTAGTCCTAGAGGTTCCTAACTTGTTGTACAGTAAGTAGATGTTGCCTTCAGATGCAGTGGGAAATATTGTCTCCATTCACTCCTATGTGTCATATGCAAAAGTGCAAAAGTTGCCAGTCTTTCAACTGACATGAGTGTGAGTATGTAATGACAGTTTTAATTTTTGGGTGAACTATTCCTTTTATGTGTAGCATTTTAACACCAATTAGTTATTAGCACATTAATTTTGAGACATTAGTATAATTACTGTAAACAAATGACACCACTCCCAGGAAGCTTGGCTGCCTCTACAGCCTCTACACTGCGTTTGACATTGTGTGCCATGGGGTGAGATTTTACAGGATATCTGCAGCACTGGGGTTTAAAGTAAACATGTTCTTAATTTTGAGGAACACCAGAACAATATCACTAGTGTGAGATAGAGGACGCCAGTCGCCTGGGCAATGGTCTCATTTGTTCATGGGAATTATACCAAGATATCACAGTTACTGTGTCACTGATATACTGATACAGATTTTAAAAGATGCTACATATAGCACTCTGTAAATGGTCTGTATAACTTTATTTTCCACAATTCAGAGAGAGAAAGTAGAAATTTTAGCATTACATTTCACAATTCAACACATTTGATCATTATAACATCCTTAATGGAGAGATTTGAGAGTTGCATTTGTCCTCATATGTGTGCAGCAGCCCAGCCAGATGATACAGAGTTTCGTGAGGACCACACAGATTGCGAGGTCTTGCCTGACACTGAGGAGGAGCCAGCTGTCAAAACAGAGCAGGAGTGGCTCTCCCACAGGACTCTGGTGCTGCGGAGGGGCCTGGCCTTGGCTGCCATGCTCTTTATCCTGGCTATTGGCATCATCATCCACGTACTGATCACTAACTTGGACACATGAGCAGACAAATGCATTTCATTTTAGCAAAGTAACTCCCAGGCATCAGCACAGGCTATGGTGCAGATGACAGCAGCCAAAACAGGCTAGCGCAAACAAGGTACAAGTGCAGCTGCTTCTTTCAGAGAGAAAAAGGAAATTCGAGCAGTACTGAGAACAGCTATTTATTAATGAAACCAGTGTTTCAGCACACTGAAATCAACCAATACAACAGGAGGCAATGCAAATAACATCCAATATATTACCAATGCGTAGTTTCATTATACCATGCACAAACATGTGGATGTAGATGTGACAAACTGCAGTAAAAGCCTATTTGTTATATTCAAGACACAGAAGGCTAGCAAAAGTCAGTGACTTCTTTTAAGAAAAGAAGTCAAAGGGAGATACAAAGTCAGAAAATCTAGAAATAGAGAATACCAAAAAACTTTAATTGTAAAATCCATTCTTATCTTCTGGAAATAAACCTTTAAAATAAAATACTCAAAGGGGCTCTTTTCTAATGTGGTCAATATTACCAGTTATTAGGTTGGGTTTAGTCTGTTCACTACACATGAAAAAGGTAGAAATGTTTTTGTTTTGTTAAAATGTCTGGCAACTGAGATAGATTGATCATTTCTTTTTATTGAACTATATACTGTGATTCGTTCATGCAGATAGTATCACCATCATCAGTTTCACCAATGTACACCTCATCACATGGACACTGTGCTATATCATGTGTATGACATTTTTAGTTTTACGTTATGAAACTATTATTATATTCATGATGTGTTCACTCATAGTATGATTGAATAGCTTTAGAGAGAACGAAGAGTGTGATCAAACATTTTATGGATTGATGAATCCCTTAACAAAGCAAAAGAAAAAAAGTACAACGAAACCAGCCATTTACTGCAGTTTTCAGTGAATTTGCCGGTATTGTACTGAGCCACATTCAAGAGAATGAGTCAAACCAAAGGGAACAAAAAATCAGATTTTATGACATTGAATAGAAACATTGATTTTGTGATCATCTTGGATTCTTAAGGTTACCCTTCTAAGACCAACAGAGTAGACTGAATTTGATCAGGAGGCTGGGTCATATTGATCCAGTCCATTGTAAAGTTGCCCTCTGAAGGCAGGATCTCCGGCAGTGGCACGAGGAAGTGGACGCTGATGCCCACAGCCAGAAGAACAAGTACAACAAACAGGGCGAGGCCTCGCCTCAGGATCAGCTGTGCCGTGGAGAGACGGCCATGCTTCCGCTGCTGGACCAGTCTGCTCTGTGTCCCAGTGTTCCCATCTTTACTCTCTGAGTTCACAGAGATGTAGCCGTCCACTGACTGGAGGATAACAATATTTGCTCTTACTTTATTGCAAATGGGAGAGAAGGTACATTTACTTGAGTACTGCATAAGTTTAGAGGTACTTTGAGTACTTCTGTTTTGTGATACATTTCAGATAGAATTTCTGTACTTTTTACTCCGTTACATCTATATAATGGTAGAAGTTACTAATTACTTGCAGAATAAGTTTTTACAAAACATAAACTATTATGCATTGTTAGGGTTGAAACCAGCCAAAATAGAGCAGTTAGAGCTACAACATTACTTACATGTTAATGCAACAATAATTTAACACCCTGAAAGGAACCATTTAATGGAGCAATTAAAAAAAACAACTGAAAAGCAATTTAGGTGCATTTTTGCTAGTATGCATATAGCAAGTTACTCACAGTTGCACCAGTTTCTCTCTGGTCAGCAGAATCATTACCCTCAGCATCAGACAGGGAAGTTGTTCTTAATAATGCCTCATGTGTGCTTTTTCTAGCTCGTTTCACAGCCTGTGAATAAGCAAAAGCAAACACTCAACTGCCAGTGTCTCCTTATTCCTAATCTTACTAAACAGCTACTGAATCCCAAAGATGTGTCTCAGCAAGTTAGGCTGTAGATATAAAAGTCTAAATGCTGTTAGTGTATTTTAACAGCTGAGGCCCTGCATGATCCTCATTCTGAGATTAGCCAGTAGCATACCTCTTCTGTCAGTCTCTTCCAGTTCAGCTTGAAGATGACTGTGATGTAGAAGGTAGCTTGTATGCAGACACAGACTAACAGGCCCAACCAAAAACCTTCAGAGAAAACGGCAGATTTTTCTGTCATTTTTCAAGGGCACAGCAGGCTTCACTTACAATAAACAGCAATAATTTATTTTGTCTTGAGCCTCTATAATAATGACAATAAAATGTTGACTTTAGATGTGTACCTAAAATTCCCTGTTTGGTGACAAATGTGAAAACAATAGCCAGTGGAAGTCCAATACAATAGTAACCGATCAGATTAGCCACAGCTGGTATCCTCTGTTGGCCTGAACCCAGGAAGATTCCCGCACACACACACTAGGAGGGAAACAGACAAATCTTTGATTGTCATGTGTTCACACACAGACAATCCGTTCAATACCATAAGATAGCATTTGACTAAATTAACATATTCGCATTATGCTTTTAGCAGCATCATGAAAATATGCATTTGCTCTACATACAAGAAAAATTCCAAGACTCACCACAAGAGCATCACAGCACTGAACAGCACAATATGCATTCATCACATGAGAGACCAGGTCCACAATCTTTCTGAAATGAGGAAGGCTTCATAAGTTAGATGCAATTCATGTTGGCCAGTGCATGTTGCAAATGCAGTAATCCAGTAATCGCATAGTGTTACTGACAGCTGAAATTTGAGTTCAGTTGCGGAGACTCACTGATCTGAGGTAAAGATAAAGCCAATCAC
Organism: Neoniphon sammara; assembly: GCA_900302535.1. NCBI lineage: Eukaryota > Metazoa > Chordata > Actinopteri > Holocentriformes > Holocentridae > Neoniphon > Neoniphon sammara. The sequence goes on from OMKZ01012507.1 coordinate 39,403, forward strand.
TGTTTTGGTAGAGCCGAGCACAATGCCTTGAATGATTGCCATGCAACCTGGAACATCACAGTTAAATGAGAGAGGAAAAGTGGTGAACTCCGACAAAGAGTAAAAAATGTTTAAAACATCAAGTATTACATTTTTATATACTGATATAAGCCATAAGCTACTACAGCGGAGCATGCTTCTAACTGACCTGAGAGTATGAGGGATACTTTGCTGGCAAGGATTGCCCCTGCAGTGTCTCCTGCACCCAGGGCGTTTCCCACACGGACACAGACAGCAAGTTGGACACCAAGAGGGACCTATGGATTCATGATATTTTGAAAGCATGACAAAACAACTAGATACAGCAATGAGAAACTATGACGGACATTGTCAAGGCATACCAAAGAGCAGAATCTAACAGACTCTAATCTTCAACGTTTTGTGAAAGTTAGTCTTTAATTAAAATTACTGAGATTAGTGAATCAAGTACAACAGTACGGTTCCACTTAATCATGTTTCAACAAGAGTTTATCAGTGATTTGCAGGCTTTGACTCGCCAAGATCACACCGTACCATGTAGTTTATGAACGATACCATCATCACAGAATGTTGGGCTGCCAGGTCATTTTCACTCAGCATTCCTGATCAAAGGAGACAAAGTTGAATTCATGGCTCAAAATATATACCACATTTTGTTATCTGATCTGAAATAAGGAACTATGAGTGGCATAAAAAAATTATTCTGCCCATTTTGTGAGTCTTTCAGAAATGGCTCAAAGTGAGTCTGCAACATTTAGATTACCTGCAAAGAAGCCCCCGAACTCATAAATCCACCACTCAAAACTTGTCATTAGTGTACTGGGAACAGCTAGTTTCATGAAGGTGCCCCACTCCTGCAGTGATTCAAGAGACCAGCCTGCAGGGGAGAAAGAATCTCATTTATCAGTCAGAAAAAAAGATGGAGGATGAACAAAGTGATTCATGTGATCATAAGAAAAACAATAAAAATCTATACTGAAACAACTCTTCCTTACCGTCCCATGTTTGTACATGTAGCTTCTTCCACCAAATGTAAGCCAACATAAAAATGCAGATGTAAAATTGGGACAGGGTGTTGGCTGCTGCAGATCCACTGAAAGGCAGGTACATACACACACATGCATTGAAACTGGTGTGTAAAATCATTCATGTGGGACTGAAAATTATATATCATGTGTGAGTGCACTTACTAAACTCCCAAGTCCAGCCAGTAAAGTAGGGCGTAGTTTGTCACTATGTTAGCAATGTTTGCTAAGGCAGCTGTGTACATCTGGGGTAGGATGATGCCCTAAGAACAGAAAGACCAGAAGCTGGAATCACAACCTGTGAAATCGTCCTCCTCACAAGACCTGAGGGCAATATATTTTTCATTCTCTATGAAATTAGATGATGCAGCTTGGGATGAATACAGAGAACTGGATGGGATGGAGGATTGTAGTGTACCTGGTTCTGCAGATAAGACACCTGAAGATGATACAGAAACATTGCCTGAAAGACAGAGATGAGGGAGAAAGAATTCAAGTAAAGAAGCCGTGTGATTCCACCTTTCACCACTCCGGTGATACGGATACAATCAAATGTCAACTGAGCACAACTTCTTTGTATTCAAGTTGGAGTGGAAGGGGTTTTCTGTATATGCATGACTGAAAATGTAGCGAATTTGCACAAAAAAGGTGAAAGAAATGTGACAACTCACCGGAACTGCGGGTAGGAAGGCTGTAATATACAGTTGAGCTATTCTGAAATTCAGAAAACTGTGTTCAGCACCAAATTAAAGCCAAACAAGAACTGTTCCATTTTTCAAAATATATACCGTTCAACACTTAAAGCCTCACTCATTTCAGCTACCTGAGACTTAGTTGTATAAAGAAAATTGCCTTTTCAGGAGACATTATCTACCTATGTGGTTACTGTATATTGACATTTACAAGCAGTTATATGTATTATTTGGTTAGGAGATTTGGAATAACAATGTTCACTCCTGCTTGTACCAAGGCTTTTGAGGATATTTGTGGGTGCCAGATTTGATTGAATGCAGAGGATATTTTGTTTCAGCTGCTCTAATGAAATACCATGCAAACTAACATTTGCAAATAGCATTATCCTTATCCAGAGACAGGTACGCAGAGTTTAATGTTGCTCGTTGTAATAATAGTGATAGTAATATTAGACCAAACTTTATTTACACAGCACAATCAAATGCAATGCAATAAGATTAATAGTTTAACACAATAGAACATTAAGGGGAGAGAAGAAAAGATAATAAAATGGAAAAACAACCTCTATAGCTATAGAATTGATTGTATTTCAGCATAGGAATGACCCTCTATGCCTACCAGCAGCAAACCTCAAATTAATAAATAGATATACAACAAAGAATTAAAGAAAAGAATAGTAATGTGATAAAATTGAATAAAAAGGTAAAAAAAAATACATAAAGCAAAAGCTGAACAAATAAATAAATAAATAAAATGAAATTAGACAAAGAACTAAAAAAAAAAAATACCAAGGATCATCCCTGGTCTCTTTGGTTAATAGGAATGTCTTTAGATTAATAGTAATAGTAAAGTATATCTGCTGGGTCAATAGGGTTGGTTACCTGGCCACCTCGGGGTCCTGGCCCAGGCAGAGCAGGATGGCCTCAGAGTTGATGAGCAGGCTCCAGCAGGGCAGACAGAACAGCAGCAGGACCAAGATGCTCCGCTGAAGGATCACCCCCACCCGCAGCAGGTTCTTACCACCAAACGTCTGCACAACAACACAGAGACAATATTCACTTGAGAAAGAATGATGAATGAATTAATGAGCCGTTGGTACCAGCGGGTAACTGTCATCATATCAAAAGAGTTTTCCAAACCTGAGACACCAAAGTATCACATGCCCGCGTCAGACCGGTGCCTGTTGCTGTAGTGGTGACATTTATGGTCTGAAAAGAAGATGAAATACACTTACAAGAGTCTGGACTGTGATGTAAGCAGTACTGATACATACCGATCACAATAGTAACTGTACTACATATTGATTAAATAATCAAAACATTTTCTCAAGCTATTGTAAAAGGGTTATTAAAGCTATCCAGGGACAGTGAGTCAGTTTGCCTCTCCCAGCTTCCTTTTCCAATTACAGCTCTGCCTGTTTTTTGCTTGTGTTAGCTTCCACAGCTTTGAGGAGCATTTGGCGAACAGAAGATCACTTACGGCAGAAGCTAATCCATAACCAGCCATCACTTCATTTCCAAGACGACCACAGAACATTGTAATGACAAATGGAAGCATGTAGAGGAGGATTCGAGAGAGGAGCTGGAAAGGCAGTTGATACAGTTGATACAGTTATCAGATCTCAGTCAATAAGTTGAAAATTACAGTAAATATGAGTTACAGAAATTTCATACTCCAACCATGACTTGGGGCGTGAACGATCACACTGTCACTTTAAATGAAATACACATTTTTAAAAGAAATACACTTATTTAGCTCTGTTCTGTATCTGTATGTCAGCCAGAGGAACCCAGAGTTTTATTTTTTTTTAATTAAATTTTTAAACCACACAATCACATTGTCACTTTAAATAGGCCACTCACTTCAAAGTGGCAAACACTGTCTCCTGCTCAACTCAGACACAAGGTCCATTTTCGCTGACATGTTAACCCACACTGAGACAAACCCTTTCATCAGTCTCCCATCGTATAATTTGGCTTATGAGCGAGGATAACCTGGACTCACATGATCCCACATCGACACAGCAGGGTAGGTACACAGTTTCAGTCCTTACCAGAGGTCCTGTCAACCTGAGGATGTGGTACAGCTCCTCTCTGTATGCCAGGGGAACCCTGCGGCGCACCCACTCACAGAAGAACAGCTTGGCACTTGATTCCTCCATGTCTCTGGCGCCAGATGCCAGTGCAGACCTTGATTTTTTTTATTTTTTTTACTGAACTGCCTGTCCAGTCTTTAATGCACTTACTTTTGTGGCTCTCCACAAACAGTATCTACCTCTGTTGTGTCAAGTTTTTCAACACCTTGAAAGGTTACTAATTAATTTCTCCAAGTTTAGTTTCACAAAATGAATTTCACAAGGTTTGACACATCCAGCCGTGAGAAAAAAAAATGTCACTTTGAAAACCCCCCATTTAAACAAGAATGTTATGTCACATGCAACATATTTTTCTCAGTTGCACATGTTCATAAATCACTCTTGAGTTGGATGTTTGCTAGGTGGTAAGTAATGGTATTAATAAATTACACAAGTGGAGTGGAGATTTTGCAAAGACTTTGTTTTTTCATTGCTATCATAAGTATAAAATTGAAAGAGGTTGCTGACTTAATTATCACAAGCAAGACAAATGGGTGTCACTGTCAGAAGCATATTAAAATAATGACCTACCCTCTGCCCTTGTCCTACCTCTGTGTTGTCAGATATGATACGTGAACAGACAGTATGAACTTGTGATTATTTATGAACATTCATTGCATGTTAATAGCTGCACAGGTGTCCTTTGAAGAAATGAAATCAGTACAATCAGCCTCCATCAATTCCACCAGATGTGCTCATTAAAGTGCTTGGGAATATAACAGCATCAAACATTAACATGTCATATGGTCTAGTGTCCTGGAGGAGGGCAGTAAAGGTTAACCAGTCAGTGCACTGGCAACAGGCCATGTGAGATGCAGCTTGTGCTGCTATCAGACAAAGCCTCCATTCACCTGGCCATCTGTAGCAAAGTGAAACAGTAGCAAATATTAATGCAAGAAGACTGCATGTTTCATGCATGGTAAACACATTACCATATAAGACCTGTGCTGCCTCAGAGTGTGGATTTGTGCAGAATTAAAAGTGCACACTCAGATTTCTGTTGATTCAAAGATTTTCTGTTAGGCTTTCCAGAAGTGCTTTGTCACAAAAATGCCTTTTTATGCAGTGATAACATGTTTGAGAAATTCAGCTCTTCTGTTAGACGGCAATATGTTGTTTTGGTGTGTTTGTGTAGTGCATCCTTATTTTCCACTGGAGGGAGCAGGAGTACAACACAAAAACATCAACATTTTCCAAATAAATGGACATCCTCTGGACATGTTAGCGCATTTCTTTTCTCTTTGTTTGTTTTCTTTTCTTTCTTCCTGTCTTTCTTTTTTAATGACAACACCATCGTACATATATAGTTTTATATCCATGTTTGTGGGTGGCATAGAAGCTCATTGGTTAGCACTACTGACTCAGCAAGAATGACAAGGTTTTGATCCCTGATCTTGGTACTTTTTGTGTGAATTTTGCCTGTTCTCTTTGTGTTTCCTCTTATATTCCAAAGAAATGCAAAACAGGTCAATTGGAGACTTATCTGCATAAATATGAGTGACTGTCAGTCTATTTATGCTAGTCCTGTGAGAGACTGGCTTCTCTCTGGCCTTTCGCCCAATGCACAACCCTGAAAAAGATTAAACGGGTAGGGAAAATAAACAAATTTGTTTGTTTGCATATCTATGTTTGGAATATTTGTGTTTGTTGTCAATGTTTCTCCCTTATCTCTTGCCCCAAACAAAGAAGAAATGCTTGCCAATAAATAAAACATGTCATAATTAATGCTGAGTGCAGCACAAATAATTAGACAGCAGGAATTTTGGCTGTGAGATTCAATAAAATGTTACCATGAGCCCATAAAACTGAATCATCCACTGGTACTTGGGCATTTGTTTGATTCTGTATGTATAAAGGACGTGGAAAGTGTTTTTTTTTTTTTTTTTTAGTGGACGGTCACGAGAAGAGAATATCATCAGTGGAAAGATTTGACCTGAACTAGTTTTAAGAGGTCACCTGACACACAATTCACTGTTTGGACAAGAAGAAAAGCTTTCACATAAATTTGATTTATGGTCCGCTCATCAAAACAGAAAAGGTGAGCAAAGTCTAGATGGAAATGCCTTTCTGATGATAATAGTGAAGAAAGAGCAAACCCTGGCATTTGTGTTCAGTCTGTACGCACTCCTTCAGGCTTTCAGTCTCTGGTCGAGAGGCACCGAGTCGTCCTTAATGTGACAACCCAAGACCCCCCAAGCTTTAGGGTGGCTAAATCATTCAGGCTGTTGGAATGACTTTCACGGATACCCTGTGCTGCATCACCGGTGATTCGTATCTGTCACTTTTTATTTTCCCTCATACTGCTCTCATCTTTGCGTTTGCTGACTCCATCGGATGGCACCTCATATCTCTGCCTCCCTATCTCTGCTTCCCTCTCTCTAATCTCTCTTCGTCTCTCCTGTCTTGCCCCCTCCCCTCAACCTTGTCCGTCTCTCCTTGCCTCCTTTCTCTCTCACTTTCCATTGTCTCTGTCTATCCAGAGAGTCACTATTTTATCGAGTACAGCCCCCCCTCTCTCTGTTTGTTGACTAAAGCACGGCTATTTCATCTCGATATGTCATACTGTTCACTGATGCTCTCGAAGTTTCAGGCCCTCGGGCTGAAAATGAACTCACTCTTGAGAGCTCTCCACCCTCCTCTCTGTCTGGCTCACGTCTGTCGGACAGCAGGTAAATTAAAAAAATAGCACTCCCTGTTGTATCGCAACTTCTCCACTAAGAAAATGAGCCTCCTCACAGTAATGTAATTTGAAAGCCAAACATCATTCTTAATGCCAGATGTAATTTAAAACCCTTACATAATTCTCAAAAGGCAATTAAGTAATTATGCACAACCGTTAAAGTATAGTATCTGGAAAGGGATTTCTACCCAAAGCTGCTAAAAGGTTGTGCGTCGCTTTGTGAGTATTTAGACACGGAAAACAGAAGGAGTAGAGGGCTCAGAATAAAATGACATCAAAAACAACTTATAGAAATCCCATTGCTTTTCAGATGGTGAAATATAATGGAATCGATTCTTAATGTGGCTGATCAGAGTCAGCAGTTTACAGCACCTCTGTTGCCAATAGCAGAATAGCTCAGCAGCAACTGGGAAAAGGCACAGGTCAGCCTTGGCTCAGGGAACAGGTACAACATCAGCAGCACAGGGACCAGCATGCCTAGAAATGTACTCTTTACTCGACTTCAGGTGGAAAATGGTAATGAATGTTTTTGGAGATGGATTTGCCATCATTAACAGGATAGCTCACTGTTGCACAGGAGAGTAGTTCCATGATGAAATGTTCCTGCTGTACTCATCCCAAGTTGCCTCCAGTCGTCAGAAATAGAAAAAGTGCTCGTGTTCAGTGAGGTTATGCTGTCATGTCCTATCTAAGCTGTGACAGTAATGTGCAAGAGGGATGCGAAAACCATGTCCCAAGAGGGCCACGGCTAAACTGTACACTATACAAGGAGGGCATGGACGCCCGAGTCACTGTAGCCAGTGTCTAAAGTGATGCCCATCATCCAGGCACAATGGACACCCAAGACAAAATTATTCCAGCACTTTGTTAGAGCCTAGTGTGAAGGGAAAAGTGGACATCCACAAGTAACATTTTTGTTTGTTTTTTTTTCTCTTTTTTTATGCAGCTTGGATAATTTTTCCAATGTATCACTTAACATTTAAATTAAGTTAAATATTCCCTATTACATGCCATTTTGATGCATTCTAAACTCAAAGTTAAAAGTTAATCCGCAAATTTCTGAGTGTTATTTATCCTACAGTTCATTTACACTTCATTACTGCATCCTCCAGAAATAAGATGGTAACAGTAATTATTTTAGCACTGTGCACAGCTAGTCTGTCTGTGGTTTCCAGGTGGCTAAGGTTCAAAGAAGTACTCCATTTTTTTTTTTTTTTTTTTTTTTTTTAGTTTTTTTTTAGTAGTGTATAGTGTATGCCCTCTCTCATTTTGACTTTGACTTCACTGCAAGCAAGAAGAATATCTCTTAATAAGTTACTAGGTTTGACATCTCTGCAGAGCCAGGGCTTAATAATTCTTTTTGCTGTCAGACAGCTTAATCATAAGAGGCCTCTCTCTGACCATATCAATAAAACCACATCTTCACAACACTTTGGTTTACCATGAATTTTTAAACACTAAAGCAGTGGAAAATAAACCCACTGATTTGGTGAAAACAACACGAAGATAGCATCTTGCCTTTTACAATCTTGAGACATCTCACATTCTCAGCTAGCCAAAGAGGATTTTACAACTTTGCCAAGCCTCTGTTTCCATGAAGAATTAATTCTCCTGCCACAGAGCCACATTGTCCAGAGCAATGGTGACTATTTAGGTCAGTTAAATATTGATGACTTTAGTTAATGGTAGTCATGGATGCTCTGATCAGATGCTATCACTGGAAGCAGGTCGTCACACCTGATGCCGCTCTGTGCAGGGGAGGATCATCTGTTATGTAGCTCAGGCATCTGACCTTCTCTTGCTGAGGCCATTAAGAATATTTTTTTATGCTATCAACAGATTGTTCCTTGCCCTGTGAGTACTCTGAGGCAGTGGGTTTCAAACCTCTTGAAAACATCTTCTGACCCAAAAGTGAATTTAGAAGCTGTTCTGCAGGGTCATGTAACAGGATTTAGTTTGCATTTAAACTTCAAACCATCCAGCCTATGCATATTTCCTCCAGAGTGAATTTGGGTCTATTTTTAATCTTGCCACAGTCCACCCTTTGGTTATGTCCCAGACTTTGAAAATTACCTTGCACAAGTGGTAGGTAAATTTTTGGCTGAGCTAAACCATACATTCCATTTCTGTCTGTAACCTTAGACAATTCTTAAGACCAAAGGGCAATCTGGACAATCTTGAAAAAGATTAACTATATTTTCTCTCTAATCCAATGTCACAATTAAGCCCCCAGCAACTGTGCAAATATTGTAAAAACTATCCATACAACTATGACAGATGCCAAGATAACCGGGCTTCTGCTGTGCATGAAACAAAAACTAATATTCACATGACCTGCACAGTGGTAGATGTGCTTCTCATTCTGGCCCGCCACAGGGAAAAATGTTCTCTCTCCGTCCTTGTAGCCTCTAGGAAAGTGCTTTTGCCAGCAGCGTGATCTACAGTATCTGAAGCCACTCCTGTTGTGTTGAAATCTGGTTGGCCATAAGAAATATCTGTCTCTCTCCCTCCTTCCCTATCTCTATCTCAGGACTATTGATCTATCCAGATTTTAATGCATTCCTCATCCCCACAGTTGCATTCAAAAGTCATCTGCCAGATCACAGGACAAATTAAGCCCCCGGTCTGCTGTTTTGGAATAACAATCAGGCCGATACAGAGGTGCTGTTGTCAATGAGAACTCGAAGTCATTTTGAGTGTTGAGTTGTTGCCAGGTGATTATGACTTGATGGTTTTGCAAAGCATATATACTGCATGAACGCTCTATCTAGTGCAAGTGTTCCATAATAATTAATGCTAACACACAGGCCAAATGACAATAAAGTAGCATGCATTGCAACAGCGTTCTCGATTTGAGATGCATTATGTAAAATTTGTTCTGCACAAAGAGGCCACTCTGTTTAACACGGTGTGTCTTGTTTGTGAGAGTTTGTGAGTGTATTCAGTGATTTTCAGAGGATCCAAAGTGGCGGTGTTTGCATGATCATTTCTGAAACTACACCAATACAACTAAAGCTTGGCACAGTGCCTCTGTAAATACATTAACTGAATCCTTACTATAATAATGATATAACAGACGCCTTAACTCATTTACAGGTCAAACCCATTAATTTCTAACAAGGTTTCCTCCTCTGTTAGAGGACAAATTTCAAAGTGATTTCATGGTGCTGTGGCCCTACTGTGTGTCATCAACCGTTTTTGTAAAGTCAAAAATTGATCAAACTGCAGATGATCAATAAGTATGAACTGGGAAGCAGGGATCAAATCAGGGCCTAAAGCAGCAATCTTGCTTGGAATAGTTCCCTATAAATAACTCCACTGGTATTTTCTCTGTGGGATTGGGGTTGTAAACTGGCAAAGCAAATATAGCAATAGCTTGGGGAAGCCTGCTAAAGGGACCTCCAGTCCCAAAACCCCAGTCTGTAAAATCTAAAAACCTATTTGCTCTGGCCCAGGAGTCCATTTGGTGGAGTACGAGATTTTTGTTTGCCCTTGCCTTCAACATCAGTGACAAAAAGAACATGAGACTTAAGGGGAAATTGCCTGGGTTCCAGATATTGATCGTCTGGAGTGACTTGTCAGAAAAAGAAAGAACCAAAGACAGAAAGTACACACATTTTTCTCATAATCTCCCCCCTTTTACATCTCAATGACAAATTAAAATATGAAAATAAAGGACAGGGACACACAAATTAGAAAGAATAATACAGAACTGGTTGAAAAGTTTCAATTCCTTAAAGCACAAATTTTTCACAACTTTAAATCAGGTAAAAGCAGAATCTTGCATCAGAAGAAAACAGAAGTCTTTGCCTATCGCAGGGGAGCAACTTCTTTCCTGTTTTCACAGACCATATATCACTAATGTGATGAAGTGTGGCTTGGGGAATCACAGCCACACCAGATTTCTGTGGTATACTGAACACTACAAAGATCCAGAAATGGCGTCATCGTCCATGCCCCCTTATCTAGGCATTTTCAGGCCTTTATTGTCATTAAGACAATTCATCAGTTCAATAAGCTATGCGTTTTATTTTTAGAATCTGCTGAATAAAAGGCAAAATTAAAATGTGCTTATTTCAGGACAAATTTAACATTTTGAACAGTTCAAGATTCAATGCCTGAATAAGTTCTGTTTTTATTATGTCAGATATTTATAGCAAATTTCAGGTGCATTTTATACTGTTCTGTTGTACACATGAACTCATCCATTCAGAAACATTGATCCAGCAAAACTGCACACATTTGACTGCGGGGCAAATGCAATTTCAAACGTTGTTGGCTTGTGATACACATATGGTGCGAATAATCGGTAGGTTATTGAATCTTTTTTGTCATATCAGGTTTACATAGCAAATATCAAAGCAACCTAGATGTGAACATGCTTGAAATTGGCTTTTAGATGGCTCACTGAATTGAGCATTTTCTGCCTACCCTGCAGTCTGGGTTGTCGTACTGAACAATGAATGGCTGATGTGTTGATTTTCATCAATCAGCGTTGGTGTGTTAGCTGTTTAATGCTTAAGCTGAGGCTGCTGCTCTAATCTGCTGTGTTAGGTAGTGGATGGGGATTCCTACAAGGGCTGAAGCAATGGCTGTTTCAATGCTGCCTCTGCAACAGCCTCTTCCCAGATCTTTGGGATTTGTCAGTGCTATGTTAAAACCAGGTGATTTAGGAGTCAGTAGGTTAATAAGGTTGTGAAGGTAGACAACTGGTTATTGAGGTGAGGTCTCAAGGTTTTATTTTACAATCCTGTAAGCCTTACAAAATCTAAACTAGAAGAGTGCCCTCGATAGAGTGCAAATCTCTTGCAAGAGTGCAAATCTCTTCCTGCCGCGTGTGGAGACGCAATGTCTATATAAAGCAGATAGCTGTTATTGCTTTGTGCTACAACTTGCTGTAAAGAGGGTGAGAGGGGTTTTCCATGATGGCTTTGATCTTGTCTCTTGTCCAAAGACCCAAGAAGATAAGGCAAATTAGTCCACTGACGTATGAAACAGTGACGGCTGTACTACACTTCATTTTTTACAGTCGTGAAGCATCAGGCTTTTGAACCTATTTTAACCCCTGCTTGTTGACAGATTACATTAGCCTGTGACACTTTTTACAGTGTTGCTCTCCTGTGTGTCTGCTCTGTGTTCTGTTGACTTTCTTCATCAGCAGTGTGTTTTATACACTCGCCCATAAAAGAAGAATGACCTATTAGGCTAGAATATGTGACAGATGTACTGCTGAGAGGCCCAGCAGTACAGAGAGAGAGAGAGAGAGAGAGAGAGAGACAATGAATGGAGTGAGAGAGCGCCATAGTGACCCAGTAGGGACAGAGCAGTGATGGTGGAGTGAGCTTGACAATGAATAGAGTGAGGGAGCGGAAGTAGCAAGAACAAATATTTTGCAAGTTTTTGAATCACTGCAACCACAAGAAGTTCCTCCTCATCCAGTCATAACTAAGCCTTATCGTCTTTGGGTTCTTGAAAAGCGCTATATAAATCCAATGAATTATTATTATTATTATTATAACTGTGCACAAAAAAAAATAGCTCAATAGACCCAGTAGTTTGCAAGATTAGTCGCAGACAGACACACAGACAGACAGACACAAAGACACACCCGACCAAACACATAGATAATAATAGGATGTAGTAGAATCTGATGACCTATGAAAAAAAAAACTGAACTTTAAGGGTCAAAGTTGATCACCAGTGATTCAGCTTCCATCTTTCGAAACAAGGAGCGTGTGGATAATGCTATAATAATGCTGAGACAGCAGTAGTGCTGAACTAAAGAGACATTTCTTTACCTGTGAAATATTTTTTATTTATGCAATAATGAAAGATGGACCAAGTCCAATAACACGATAACATGTCATCATTAACATGTTCATTACCACAGGAAATCTGTACAAAACAATAGTTTTGATATTTAAATAAAAGCATATCTTTGCAGCAGTGAACCACGTAATTCTTCTCATCTGTCAAAAGGCCAGTGTCAAATGCTAATAAGACCAAAAAATTAACAATCAACAATTTTCTAAAAACTGTCACACTATGTTAGATAAATAACAGAAACTTACACTTAAAGTCATAACATTTGTAAACTAGAAGGAACAAAATCTTGCACACTGCTCATTTATATTCACTGTTTTGATAGGAATTTTGCTGCACAAAAGCAGTGGGCGGAATTTTATCCCTTTAAAATAAGGTGTATTCACCTGATGCACCTGCACAAAGACTTACTTTGGAGGCGCGAATATTTTCTATATGATAGTATTTGTTAATAAATGGCAAATTAGGGCAGTCCAATGGTTTGTTAATCATTTCACAACATTAACTAGTGTGGTGACTGTTCCCTCATATCCATGTTAAAACATCATCATTTAGAATAATTAAAAAAAAAAATTATCTTGTAAATTATATCCTGATGTTATTTCCATTCATTCTGCCACGTGAACACAAGTCATAACCACAACAGGTCTCAACTTCTGTCAAAACCATGTTTTCTTAATTTTTATTTATCTAACAGG
>OMKZ01012518.1:0-19902 GCA_900302535.1 Neoniphon sammara
TAATAATATATAAACTGCTTTCTGAGAAAAAAAAAACTGCATCTTTACAGGCCAAAGCAGCGATTTTTAAATATTTTCTGTAAGAGATAAATGAAGTTTTATTTAGGTTTCAGAGAGTTAAACAGTCTCTCTTAATGCAATTTAGCGTTGAGTTATTTTATTCTTAGTATTCTGAAATAGTTGTAATGTTAACAGACATAAAAAGAGACTGGTATCATCACCAATTAGCTGTAGCCTGACTCCATTCGGAGGAAGTGTACTCAGGCTTGCTGGTGGAACAGTAACGTTGAGATTAGCCTGAAACCTTTCCTTAATTTCCATTTTGCTTTGTTGAGGAAATTTCAAAAGCAGATTCAGGGGCTGGTTCCAGGCGAGACTGTGATACTTTGAAGAAATGTTGAATAGTGGAAACAGAGCCAAATGGCACAGAGGCTTCTTATTTTCCACTGTACCTTTGAAGAAAACAAATTTGCCGTCAGATCTCTCGTAGGCGGCGTCGATGCGTGGCGGCAGGCCCTTCCAGAACTGGTCGATCTGCATGGGGTAGCCCTCCTGGACCTTGTTGTTCCGCAGCCGCCAAAACCATCGGTCCTGGAACGCACAAAGAGCCAGTGTTCAAATACATGCATCACAGAGTCACATAGATCTGCCGCAAGATTTGGAAGTGCAGCTAAGAGACGTGATAGCTGGGATCTTTGCCTCCTTGCACAGGCCGCCCCCGCATTTTAGAAGTGACAAGTTCAAACAAAAGTCAAGATGAGGGTTAGAGAATCATTCTGTCATTTAGTGTATTGGAAAAGAGTGCTGAGAAGTGTCTAAAATGACAGATGTATAATACGTTTCAGTGGGCTCAAGTTTATGCTCACACTGCAGCGGAAAATCTGAAAAAGTAATCGGTGTGAACAGTAAAAAGCGGCATAGTTATTTTGTTTTAGAACTGTGATCTGGTTCACATAGATGTGTTACAAAACCAGATCCCAGGGCATGCGACCTACATGTGACTTCTGCTTGAACGTTCTGATCAAACTTTGGCAGCGCTGCCATCAAAGCGGGTGAATCTTACAACATTGATCTTCGGCAGCTGTTACAATTTTGGCGCCAGCAGCATCTTGGCTGACATGAAGGACAATGGAGAGAAAACGAAAAAGTAGAGTCATCGGTGATTAGAGAGAGCGTTTGAAACAAGTAACACCCCATGTTCAGGGGTCCCTCTCTTATGACTTATGACTTCTATAAACATGTTTTACACAGTTCAGATTCAGAGGTCTTGTTAAAGTTCAACATTGTTTTAATCTGCAGGGTAACATGAACACAGTGGAAAATAAAGATTATTTTTGGTCGCTGACTAGTTAGCGATTTTTTTTAACTGAGGCTGACAAATTCCATAATATTCTGTGACTTTTAGAATTTATCAATTATATTCCCTGACATTTCCTGTCTGGAATAAACTTTTCAAATTTCCATGACTTTCCAGATATTCCATGACCTGTAGGAACCCTGCATGTTACTCTTACTCTGTTCACGCTGGCATTGGACATGGGCTACAGCCTAGAATAGGTAGAAACAGTAATCCAAAAAATCAGAGTCAGACTGTCGAGTCTGGTATACTGAGTGTACAGAATATTAGCGCCAACTTCTTTTCCTACAAAATAGATGGGTAGAAAGCAACTGAACAACTGAACTCCAAATGAAAGCCAAATGAAAATACTGTGATGTTCACTTATACTGTGCATATATTTTCAGGCGAATTTCAACTTAAGGTGCAAAATATCGAACCTTCAATCAGGTGTATTAATACTCTATGTGCAATATCAATCTATGTGCAATAACCTATGTGCAATATATTGATACCACTCCCATTTCTTTTACATTTAGGTTGTTAGTTTCTGTATTTAACCTGTTTAAATTGGTCATACTGTTCATATTTTTTTTCTATATTACTGTTTATAGTGTTTATATTGTTTATATTTCATTTGCTATTTAATGTCTTTTTTACTGATGCCCTCTTTTTGCTGCTGTAACACTGTAAATTTCCCCACTGTGGGACTAATAAAGGAACATCTTATCTTATCTTATCTTAACTCCACTTCACTTATGGAGCGATGTAGACGAAAGGGGGAGACAGTTTAAATAAGCATTTTTAAGAGTTGACACAACTGAAACATTGGATATTGGTATAACTGAAAAGGTGTTTGTAGTACTCTTCATTCATATTGCAACGAGAGTCCAAATTAAAAGCAGAATGAGTCAGCCATATGGGCCGTTACATATCCATATTCAGAAAGAACCTTGTCAAGTGTGGAGTAGCACAGCTACAGCTTGCTCAGCTATTCATTATTCATGTCACTGAATTTCCAAACAGTTATCTGTGTGATTATTCTTCTTTGCTTTTTGTAGCCAAAAGGGGTAATTAGTCAGTTGGGCTATAGCTTGAAATATACAAAATGTGCTTTTAAGTGACTGCAGTTTCAAGCAAACAAACTGTGATCTTGAACTAGAGTGTTACAAAACATTTGAGGACGCTCTGATCATTTATAAAATCCCTTTGGTTTGGTGGTGAAAAGTGTCATGTAAGAGTCAAAGGCTTAATCAGAATTTACAGTTTGAGGCATTGATCCTTATTGGTGGGAGAAATAAAGCACTGGAGATCATTTTCTAATGATTAATTTAGTCTTCTTTGATATGTGGTGATGTCAGACTTCTGTATATGACGCACAAGCCAAGTTGGAGAAGAGAAGAGGAAGAGAAGAGAAGAGAAGAGAAGAGGAGAGAAGAGTCAGACAGGACATGAGGGGAAGGGAATCAATTTAACACTAAGTAAAGAAAGAAAAGAGGAAGATGGGGGAAGTGAGGAGAGAAGATAAGGGAAGATGGGAGTAAAAAGAGTACGAGAGGTCCAGAAAGGAGGAGGACTGGAGTTCGGGAGGAGAGGAGGAGAGAAAGGTGGAGAGGAAAGTAAAGGAATTAAGGCGGAGGAGGAGGAAGAGGAGGAGGGGAGCATCAATCTTAGCTCTTTATCATTTGGCTCTGGTGAATCTAGGACACAGCCAAGCTCTGTCCCTAGTGAGCATGCATGCACACGCACGCGCATACACACAGACACACACACACACACACACACACACACACACACACTTTACCAAACAGGTGCAGATGCATGCACAGATACGTGGACACCTACTCATACACTCTCAGAAATGCACAAGCTCTCACTCTCTCTCTCTCTCATACACACACACACACACACACACACACACACACCATCTCAAATGATGAAACATCATCCACTGGCTACTAATGCTTTTCTGTCTGAACCGAAACAGAAAAAAAGAAAAAAAACAAAAATCAATGCTTCACATCTAGTGAAGAAACCATGAGTGTTTTCTCACTGAGGAAACATCCCGCAATGAGCGTCTCCTTTTAACCGCCCACTGGCTCTTGATGCTCTTTGTGTCCCAGTATGCCCCTGTCCTTGGGTTAAAGCCTTCCACCTCTAAGCAGTTAGCCTTTAAGGATTCGGGAGACATCAGCCTCGCTTTCCTGATTGATGATGATGAATGTCTGAAGTTACACAAAGGCTTTCATGGGCCTTTTAGGGTCATGAAAGCTAATCACTAAGTAACTACATTCATTTGATGCAGCCAAATCCAACATTCTGCTACATGCCGGCTACATCATTGCTCCGACTTTGGAAGATTTGTTCAGAAAATGATCCATTTTTCTCAGCCATCAGTCTGAAACATTAAAGGTCTGTGCCACAATACGCTTCAACATGCGTCATTAGATGCTTAGGTGGGAGCCGGGTCTCTGCTTTCCATGTGAATAATTTTACAGCTACACTACCTCGGCTTTGAAAAGTGAAGATGAAAGCTTTTCAGCTGGCATCACTGATATGACGTGCATATGCACTATAGCAGGAGTCAATTCTCAAAGGAAAAAGCCAAACCTAACGCTTTAACACAGTTAGCAACAGCTATTGGCAATGTACCATGAATGTGTGGGCCCGCTTTGCTGTATGAGGGTGTATTTTTCCTGTTCTCACAGATGACTGTCCAGACAGACCACATGATGCTACTTCAGGATATTTCAACAACTGCTACAATGAGGTTTAATAGTGGAAACTGTATCACCAATCTAAAGCTTTAACTTTAATTGGCAGGTTTTGGTGTGAACCAAAGAGCAAGAGCTTTTCTCAAGAGCAGCCATTTTGCATTCACAAAATAATACATGGAGAAATCCATTGCAGAAGAGGCAGGGATACCTACTTCCCTATTACAGCAGCCTCAATAGACCACAATACAACGCAGCCACAAGATATCTTTCATTTTAAGTAAGGGATGCACTTTTTCTCATCTAAAAAGTCTTGCTCTCTCGCTGTCACTCTTCATTCTTGGAGGGTTATCAAAAGGTATTCTGGGAAATGCAGGAAATCATTAACCGCAGTACATGCAGATGAGGCACGTTGAGGAAAAGCGATTACTGCAAAAGTGCAAATTCACAGTCACAAAACAGCTCCTGGAATGCACTGATGACATCACAACCATTTGACTTGAAGTGTCTTTGAGCAAGACACTGAACCCCCACCTGCCTGCTCATCGTAAGTCTCTCTGCACAATTTTATGTCCACACACTTTAAGGTCTTGTTATAACTGTGCAGCATATGTACAAATACACACCAACCTACTATACTGGTAATGCAGCACATTTAAAAGGATAGTCCACCAAAAGTCACTTCTGCAGCTGCACTATTGCACCTCTAGTCTTTAAAATCCTTTCAACTTTGCTATTTTTGATCTGTGTAATCACTCCACTGAATGTACAAAATATTAGGGACTTGGTCTGAGGTGAATCCAGGTAAAAGTCATAATTGAGTTTGATTATTAAACTTGACCAATCACAAAGACGACGTAGCTATATAGAGAAACAGACGGGTTATAGAGGGAGATGTGAACTGTCTAATGGGATACTAGCACCCCTATAAATGATGTGACTTTGAAATATATTCTCTTTTAGATTTTATTTTTAAATTTTTTTATTTCTACTTAACTTGATGGTTTACGGGACGTCACAATAGGGTGGTCTGAACATCAGTCAGCTGAGCCACCAGGATGCTAATGAAACGTATCATCATTATCTGTTATTACTCCAGTGTGAAAGCACACCGACATGCTAAGCAGGGGATGCCCCAGTTTAAAAGAGCTGATCCACCCAAACTGTAAACATATACTGTACCTGTACTTAAAATATCTATAACTACGCCTCATTTACTCAAACTGTAGCAGCTGCTCATTCCTCCCAAACTACCCATATTCTGGAATACTGTTCCACACAGTTAATGTCTTACAGAAGCAACCATTAAATACTTACATTTGAGAGTTAAAATGACTGACTGTTTCTGTTGTTGTGGCTTCTTATTGCATTTTATGCAGGCCTGCATGCATCTTGACACCACACTATTGTGATGAGTAATTGTATGTCGTGAGAGAGAATGCACATCATTTTTTTTCATCATTTTCCAGAGAGTCTTCAGGAATCAGAGGATTAAATTTAGCAATTTTTGAGGAATTTTTTAGACACATTTGAACAAAATTCATGACTGATTTTTGGACAAATCTTATTTATCTAACTAAAATAAGTGTTGCAGGTAAGTATTAGTACTACTGTATAAATGTGTTTGGTCCAGTGCAGAGCTACATTTTAGGTAGGAAATAAACTAGATTATTCTTCGAACTCTTATATACCTTGGTGATACCAAGGTGATATTGTGATAAAGCCAACCATTACTTTTGTCCACATATCATTTCTCTACAGGCATGTATGACATGTAAGTGTGAAATGAGTTGGGTTAATCTAGAATGGGCATTTTCCCAACAGGTAAGTGTATCAGGTAAAAAGGCAAAATGAGGTTCAGTGGGCTTAGAGTTTCATAAATGTTGACTCTGGTTCAGAGCTTGACTCATTTTTACAGAATAAAATAGATGGATAAAGACATCATAAATTCAAATTTTGAGGTCTAATGTTATAATCCCATAAAATCGATTTAAAACATTTTAAGACTTGAAGACCTGTAACCCAAATTAACCCAAATTTGGAAACATTTAGCTACTATTTATGTAGAGGATTACTTCTCAGTTGTCTTTCTATACCCTCTATGTCTTGTGCATAAACAATTTTCCAGTGGACCTCAGTCATGATTGCTGGTTTCCAGGACATTGAGATTCAACTACAAAGCCTGCCTGTATTATAAAGAAGACGGACTAAGAAGACGGACACTAAGAAAGAAAGACAGAACTATAAACTGGCTGGCAGTGTAAGTCCAACAGAGAGAAGCTGAGTGAGACAGACGGATGGGTCGACAGGCAGACAGGTAAGCAGCAGGGCAGACAGATGGACGCTCGGCCATTGACAGAACAGCAGATAGATAGACAGGCAGATAGGAAGGCAGGGAGGAAAACAAAAAAGCAGATAGGGTAGGAAGGCGTCAGAGACAGACAGATATGGACAGGTGAACAGAAACGCAGACAGGAGACAGACGCCGACAGACAGATGAACAGCCGGGAAGGCAGACAGACAAAAGAGCGAGACAGGACTGTGACCTTTTCTAACATTCAGTTTAAAGATCAGAGACATCAAAATGGATTTTTCTACTTTCCTCTGTTCCTCTCGTTCTCTCTCTTTCACATACACACACTCACTCACACACACACACACACACACACATCCTTACATTTATTTCAAAGACTGATGTGCCTCTTCTTTCTCTGGATGACATACACACAGCCTGACAACAGTCAATTTTTATCTGTTAAAAGACACCTCTAACCTGTCTCTGACCTGGGTATGTGCAAATGTTTATGTGAACCTAGGGGCATGTAATCATGAACATGCAGGCTGCATGTGTGTGTAATTCTAATACAATTATGGGAGCGTGTCAGACTCTGAGTTACTGGAAGCGTATTCCTGGAACTAATGATCATACACAACATATGCCACTGGGCGCACTCTTTTATCCAAAGTGCAGACATTTTTAGCTGGGTGGCCCCGGTGGGAATTGAACCTCTAACGTCGCTACCTGCTAAGCTGCAGTGCCACTATGCCACAAACACAGTCATTCAGGTCGTGCGTTTTACCCATTCTAATGTTTAATTGAGCTTTAACCAAATCCCCTGGTGTCTGCCTGCTATATATAGCCGCATGATTCACTTTGAACAGGAAAGTGCAATGACAGTAATTAAGAGGTGTATGTGCATGCGTCAACGTCACGATAACTGCATCGCTCACCTTCAAAGTTAACACCTACCCTCGGATGCCATGAATTTCTGATGTTCAGTGCATTCCGGGAGTTGTTTGGTGATAAAGTTTTAGGATTTACTTTTTCCGGTGTACCCTTGCCCTCAACCAGCCTCCTCTGCTTCCACTCCGCTGAGTGATTTTCTGCGCTTCCACGAAAATGCCTTTCAGTAACCCCTAGAGAATAGGAATGAACTTGTTGCTTTGAATAAAAGGTGGGCGTATGGGCACATCTGTAGCATATAAATTGTGCTATCATAACTCGCTTACTCAGAAAACCCAGAATGCCTTTTGACAAACCTCGGAGAACGGGCATGAATTGGTTGCATTCAGCTGTGGGTTTTAAGTGTAGGTGAGGGAGCCAAGGCAATGGTAATAATTCTTTTTTACATAAAGCACTTTTCAAAACAAGCTTACAAAGTGCTTAACAACAAAAATTTTAAAAGAAGTGTCCAATATATAATTAGGATGATAAAATGTAAGTAAGTAGTAAGTAGAATACAATAAACATTAAACCACAAGTAAAATAAGGAAGAAATACGAAGATATTTGAATTAACACAAAAACCCATTCAAGTAAAAGCAAGTCTGCAAAAACTCTTTTTGAGCGTATTTTAAGACTTGGTACACCTGATTTGCTCAGGCAGGTCAGCCGGCCCCCTGAAGCTCAGTCACCCTTTGTCTTCACAAGCAGAGGAGCTCTCCCTGATGATCTCAGGCTACACTTGAGCTCACAGGGGGATGAAAAGCTCAGAAATATATGAAGGTGCTAGCCCGTGGCGTAGTAAGAGCAACAGAGCAGTCGAGTCTTTGCGGTAGAGGAAAAGTGAGAGTCGCGCCCCTTACTTGAAATGAAACGTCTTGTGGCTACATCGCATTCTAGTTTATTGGTTTCTATGATTCTTATATGATGGATTTTTAACTGAAATTATTTTTGAACAGTGCTTAAAGGAATTCGCTGTTTTGGGCAAAATACCATTTTTCTAACTTACCCAGACTGAGACATGATGTTCGATACCATTGTCACCTCTGTACGTCCATTGGTTCAGTTCTTATGGGTAGCATTTTGTGTTAGTTTAGCATAAAAACTTGAAGTCTACAGGAGTCATTAGCCTAGCATCCAAAGCTGACTTATTTACACCAATTATTGTGTATTTGAAAAAGATGTCTTGGAGAAAATTCCAAGACATGTTTCTGTCTTTAGAGTCTTTTTAGGAGAAGTTAGATGGTTGGAACTATAACCGCTGAACACAGGCGGAAGGATACATTAGTTCAGCGGTTATACCTCCAACCATCTAACTTCTCCTAAAACAATTCTCTTTAAAAAAAAAAAATTCAAAGACATGTATTTCAAATACACAATACATTGTGTCAGTAAGACAGCTTCAGAGGTGCTATAAGGTTTATTTTTTCACATTTACAGAGCCAGGCTAATGACTCCTGTAGACTTTATGCTAAGCTAACACAAAATGCTACCCATAAGAACGGAACCAGTGGACAAAATACCCTATTTCCGGCTTACCCAGAGTGAGTGAGTTTCTATAAGGTTTATTTTTTTCACTTTGAGCTAGGCTAATGACTCCTATTGATGTCAAATCTTCATGCTAAGCTAACACGAAATGCTAACCATAGGCACTGAATCAGTGGACATACAGAGGTGAAAACGGTATCAAACATCTTGTCTCAGTCTGGGTAAGTCGGAGTTGGAGTATTCCTTTAAATGTTTTAAGGTGGATTTTTCCTTCTGATGACAAATACGGTGCTGGAAACCAAGAAAATTTTTCCCAGCCTATCCCAGCCTTGTCCTGTAACAGCCATTGAAAGCCTATTCTTTCTCAAACAGTTTTGTATCTTGTATCAAAAAACTCTATGACCTGCATGTATTGTTTGAAGTTTGTGTTCACGTCAATGGGTCTCTCCAGCTCTGCTCACCTTAAAGACAAACATCTCCCGTCTGAAGAAGGCCACGGTGTTGAAGTTGCCGTCGCAGATGTTGGGTTTGCCATTACCAGGGAGTGCAGGCCGATCGCCCGAGGGTGGACGCGCTGGACGGGACTGGCGGTCATGCTTGCGTTCGGAGGTGGAGTGTGTCCGCCGAGAAGGTAGAGTTGGTAACGGCCTGGTGGGTTCCAGCATGGCCGTTGGGATGCCTGGGAGGCAAATAAGTTTAAGATGCATATTTTCTGTCTATTGACTGGTTTTTATTCATTTAAAGAATGTTTTTAGATGAGACAATATTCATGAGACAGAACAGCGTCATGGGAACGCCTGATAGACAACGATCCACAAGAAGAGCCATGTTTATTGATTGACTTTGTTTCAATGTAATTTTTATGTAAAATCTAGTTTCTGAGACATTGATATGTTGATACATTTTGTATGGTTACAGATCATTTTTAAGCACATCATTTCTTAGACACTAAAGGGAACTGCTGGGAAGTACAAGACAACCATTCGTAACAGCTGTAACTTGTATCTCTGCATTAATTTTAATGGATTCAAGAATATTTACAACAGGTTTTACTGTTCATTAACATAACATCTGCCATTTGGTGGATGCTTTCATCTAAAGCACATTACAGTGTCATGAGTGTATGCATTTTTTATCATGTGTGGCCCCATAAAACGAGGTTCGCTTGTGAGTTAAATGAGTCGGGAAAGGGAGCACAGCTGTTTCTGTTTGAATTTATTCTCAAGAATGTCACTATCTTGTCAGTAAATGTGTTTGGTTGGTTCATAACAGTATTCTGTAAGCATTTGTATACAAACAATCGTTTTTTTTAACAATGTGCACTTCATTTTGGAATAAAACTGAGTTTTCAGTGAGGTCAGAGAGGCGGGGGTTGTTTTGAGGTGATGTGGGTAGAGCAGTGATGAATGGCAAACAGGATGAACTCTCAGTGGATGAAATTGCAGGCTTTGTTATCCACACTGAGAGTAAAATACTGTTGATCACTCTGTTTGTACCAGTATTATCCTTCCAAATTGAGTCAGAATGTCCCCTGTGTGTCATGACTTTTAATGTATCTAATCATCTTTGTTCCAATGTAATGTCAAATTGAAAGGATAGCCTTCCTGCTACGAAACCAGGCCCAGTTAGACAAAGGATAAAATCGTTCAATGACTGAATGTTGTACTGTAGGCAATCTGGATACTTGTGGGGTCCAGCTTAATTGCTAGTGATGTTACCAGTCTCTTGTAATGCCTGCTATAACTATAAAGTTACTATATTACACACAAATAGAAAAAATGTAAAGTATATATGTTACTATGCAATACACATATTCTGAGAGGCTGCAAAATACAGGAAATACATGTTTAAATTTGACTGATGTAAAGTCTGAAAATACATGATATTTCAAACCCTGCTTCTTTGTGTCTTCCTAAAATTAATGAATATTACAATTTGTATACAGTACAGCAAATTCCATCATGATTGATTCAGGGTAGAAAGCTATAATGTCAGAACACAGTTTCTGCTGTTGACAGGCTTTCCACTGGTCTTTGTTCAGTTAAAAAAAACTCAGTTTATTGAAACTCAAAACAAAATCTTCTCTTCTCTAAAATGGAACAAAGCCTCCCTGGTGTAAACGCAAAGGCAAAGACCAAAGACGCACAGTCTAGCATTTTGTTTTTTAAACTTTTCTCTATCCAGGGAAAGATTGCTGAGCATGTATGCTGTTTTTCAGCACCACCCTGCTTCACATTCACCCAAACTGAGGCTTCTATTGGCCACCAAGCAACTCATTTAGACAAGCTGGAGGTTGAGTGTCTTGCTCAAAGACACTTCAGCAGATTTCACTGAAGAGGGGGCATGGTGTGTTACTCATTCAGTTTCACAATCCTGCTTTTTTTAAACAATTAGACTACTGCTGCTAGCAAGCTTGTACCACTTGACCCCGCTTGCCTTGCCGTGCATGAATAAGCAGACTATAAAAATAAAGCAAAATAAAACAAGGCAAAGTAAGCGATGCCATCCTCTCATGGATGATGCATACTCCCTCTGGGTCAATCAGTAACAAATATGTCGTCTTGTTTTGACCTGTAATTGTAGCACCCCTTTGGGCCAGCCAGTGTAATTTTGAAAATGGCAAAACAACGTTGTGTAATTTCCCCAAGATTCGCTGAAATCGGATCAGCGATGTCTAAGATATGAAATGAGACACATGGATGAATGAACAAACCAAATGCTTATCAGTGTAATTTTGAAAATGTCAGAATGCACTGGTCAGATACATCACTGTCCTAATATCTGCTAAAACCTGAAGTAAGATATTGTGGGTGACAGAGAGCAAAAAAAAAAAAGAAAAAAAGAACAAAACTGTGAATACGGTGTAGATTTACCATAGATTTTCTGTATGCCCTGCAGGTCGTCCAGAGGCAGTTTGAAGTTGTGCGTCTCCATGTACTGGTAGAACGGAGCCATGATGGCGCTGGGATCGTTGGAGTGCTCCAGACCCAGCGCATGACCCAGCTCATGGACCGCTACCAGGAACAGATCATTACCTGGAGAGATGGAGAGGAAAAGGAGGGAGAGAAACAAGGTGTGGAGGAGAAAGAAACAGACACATGAGAGACAAGGCAATCACAGAAAGGAGCCAAGAAAGAAGAGGGTCAATAAAATAAAGAAGAAACAGAAAGATGCAGAGAGAGAAAAATCATTGCCTCTCAGCCGATGTTTTTTAATAAAATGCCATAGAGACGATTTCAGAGCAGAAATCTGGTGAGCCCAACAGAAAGCAGGAACTACTTTGTGCTGCTGACATGCCTTCTGCAGTTAAAAAAACAGTTTACCGAAAAAGTCAGCATCTCCTCTTGTCTGAAATGGAACAAAGCCTCCCCAGTGTAAACACTACGGGAAAAGACCAAAGGCGAGCAGTCAAAAGCATTGGAAGGAGAGCTAAAGTTAGTCCGTTATGTTGTTGTCTCATCAGCGGTGTTGTATGAATTTCACATCAAATGAAAGTTTGTCAATTTGTGATTCACAGGCTTTATCTGGCCATTTGATACTGTTTTAAAAGCAAAAATAGCAGAAAAATCCAAGCTCAGCTGATTCTTCCAATGCTGATTACATAGGAGTTAGACAAATCATTTAGTGCCATATTCAGTTAAAATGCATATTTTGCGATCAGTCGATGTGCTTAAGTTGAAACTTGTTTACAGGTAAATTCAAACATCACAACAAATGGACATGTTGAGCAAAATAGGTGAAATCTGAAACTGATTATATGCTACAATCTGCCGCATCACCGTTTGAGCGTCTTGGCTCATGGATACGATAAACTTGACAGCGTCAGAAGTGCAAATGAAACCTCACAGACTGGCAGAATGAGGAGCGCACACGTTTCATGCTCGGAATAAGCTTTGGGAAATGTTATAGATCTCCGCGTCTCAAACATTTTGTCGCGACAGATTGGGTATCTAAATGAGGCTAAAGTGGCTAAATAAATGATGTTCTTGGAAAGGACATGAGGGCTTAGGAAAGAGGCTGAAAGGATTTTGTTTTTCGGCTCGAGAGCATATTGGAGCGAGCGCAGAAGGACGACAGGGAGAGGGGGGATGTGATTCAGAGAAAAATTGGGGATTCATTGAATTCATTGTTAAAGAGATGAGTTTCCAGCTCAGGCGGCTCGTTGCAGCACAGCAACATAAACAATACGACGACTATTATCACCACCGCTCCTATTCCTACTACGACTTCAACTAATAAAACTAACAGCAAGAAGCTGAAGAAAAAGGAGGAGTTTTCCCTGTGTATTCCTGCGAGGTCTGTTAAAACCAGGGTCTCTGTCACAGTCTTGGAGCTGTGATTCTGAGCCGCTGTCAGCTGCTTAATGACTTCTTACAGTCCGAACACGAGGCTCAAATTAATACATTTCATCGCCATGGTAATTGGTTTGACTCCGTTTGAACCTAATTACAGAGCATAATTATCTTTTTTTCCTCTTTACCCAGGCTGGTCTGTTTGAAGATTATAGCCACAGTGGCCAGCAGCTGACTTGTGGGCTATTGTGTGGATGATCAGGGGCAAGAAGATGAAGCTGCTCTGTCTCTTCCTCTGTTTGATGTTTCTTGCCCATTATATCAGTGGCTCTTTCTTGCCTTTTCTGTTTTTTTCCTCTCTTTCCGAAGTAAATGGACATATGTAGATGCAACAAAGCGGACAAATGCTCTTTTCCCCCTCTCCTGTTAT
This sequence comes from Neoniphon sammara, assembly GCA_900302535.1. Taxonomy (NCBI): domain Eukaryota; kingdom Metazoa; phylum Chordata; class Actinopteri; order Holocentriformes; family Holocentridae; genus Neoniphon; species Neoniphon sammara. Next base: position 13,483 of record OMKZ01012518.1, read on the forward strand.
TTTCTTGGACCTCCTCCTCTCTTTCTCCCACATTCACACCCACCGAGCCATCCACTACCTCCTCTCTCATCCTCTTACCACGAGGCCCACAATCCCATCCACCGGTCTTTATCTCTCCTCTCCCCGTGCCGCTCTTTCTCCCGTGTTGCAGGAAAGATAAAGATGATTTTAAAGCAAGCTACACATCATGTACAGCGGCTTGAGGGAATTCCCAGTAGGCTCTCGCTGCGTGCCTGCCCGTCCCCTCGTGGTCGGTCTATAGTCTGCCTCGACGCCCCGCTGTGACAATAACTGCTTTCCTATTATGTTTGCCCCTGCCGCTGTCTGCCATCTGCCATAAATATGATGTCTGATGCGCCCTGATGAAACCTGCTTCTCAAGTGATCCCAGTTGTCATTTGACAACCTGACACACCCGTGGCGCCTTCCCTTCCCGAGAATCATCAGAAGTCATCGGGTTCTCCCACTGAAATGTTCATTTTTTGGCAGGGAAGAGATCCGCTGTCACATCAGAGATCATTTGATGCAAGCGGCACCCCGAAGTATGGCTGAGCTGCCAAAGCTGGCGATCTGAAAACAAATTAACTACCAATGTTTTTTTTAATAATTTTTTTACACCAGCCAAAATAAATAAAATACATTTTAAAAAATGCTGTCCTACCCGTTTTACATCCCAACTTCTGTCTAGAATAAGGCCCTGTATGAAACAATAAGAGACAAGACTCAGAGGTCTTCACGGGTCAACCCGGACCCGAAAACCTGAGACCCGACCCAAGACCCCAGCAGATTCGGGTCCAAAATCTTGACTTATCTCATGTGCATGGGTCGGGTCTATTATAATTTCCGTGGGTCTCAGGTAAGCAAATCTGAGATTGATTTACAAGTACGGACCTACAAGGACCCGATCAGACTTTTTTCCATATAAAATTCTTTGACCTTTAACCTAGACCTACCAGTAATTTGTGTTGGAAATGTAATTACGTTCTAAAAAACACATTGTCTGTCTGTTCTCGCAATCGCATAATCAATGTGAGCCTGCTTCGGACCGGGTCTGATTATCCTCGGGTCCGCTTCAGACCGGGTCTCTGATTAAGAAAAAAATATTAATTCATATTGGGTTCAGGTAAGAACACCACAGGTCCATTTTGGAACGGGTACCTTTTGGACCCGTGAAGACTTCTAATCATAATCACATATTTAACGGATCAAGTTTGTAGTTCATCATGGAATGACTGATCACATGGGAATAATGTTAAGTTTCAACTAACATTAGGCTAGCTGACCATCCAGGAGAAGGAAAGTTTGCCTAAGTTTGGACAGTGCCCATATCAGCATAAAATGCATGGAGAGTACGGTGGCCTCCATGGACAAAGTTTGAGAATCAGGCAGTGACTGAAACTTGGCTGAGGAATTCAAATGTCACTGTTTGAAAAGCTGGGTAAGCATTGTAGATGTTCTTTGTTTTTTGTGTTTTTTGTTACATGGACCCTATTTCATTTTGGCTCAGTTTTTATAAAGTCTCCCTACAGTATGCTTCTGTCTTTGCACTTGCAGGAGTTTATGGTCTGTTGGTCTGCTGTTCGCCTCAGTTTATCTCCTGTCATTGTAGTTACTGCATTTTTGGACACTTCAGAGAGGGGATTTAGAGAGGACATTGAGTCATGCCACAGAGGCAATGTCAAGGGGAGAGAAAATGGCAAAACTGTCAGTTACTGCACTCTGCCTTTGTAGGGGAGTTGTGACAAAGGTTATGAGCCGGATTTAAGATGAGACACTACTTATCCAGGTGGAGGAATTAAGCTGTGGGCAGCAGCAATAACCAGGAAGAAAAACAAAAATAGAATATAAGCACAGAAAGAGAACATAAAACAAACCATAAAACAATAAAAGCAATGCAACAGAATATTAAAAAAATATAGGGTGGTTATATAAACGTGGTTATATAAACATGTTACAGTTTCATGATGATTTCTACACCCAACGATGAAAATAAAAAATTTAAAAAAATAATAAAAAATTCAGAATGTGCTGTATTTTCATGCCAGCAATCATTTCTTAATAATTATGTCGTAACATCCTTTTAAATATATGCATCAAGTAACAACATACAAAGAGAACGTCTGATAGCACATTTTATGGGGCTTTGCAACTGTCATGAAAGCAATATTAAAGTTGCTGGCTGGAAAAAGACTCGTCACGGTAACACTCAGCAGTTTCAGAGTCTTGTGCCTTTGATGAGGACGCTTGCACCTCTTAATGCGCTCCTCCTGGTGTTAATAGGTTAATAACAGAAACTGTCCCTCAAGAGTTGCAGAAAAATCGGGGTTTTAAGCCGAGGTGAAAATGAGGCCTGTTTGTCCTAGCGACGCCCTTCTGAAGCTGATACCATGAATTAGTTTTAGTAGCTTTGGAGAACTTTGCCGTCTCGCTATCTCGTCTCTAATCTTTCAATTACTGTGTGTGTGTGTGGAGGGATTTTAGAGATATATAGACACTGGCGAGTGTGTGCACCTGAATGGCCGCACAAACATAAACACACATACCAAGTGCTTTGAAGAAGACAAAAGCTTGCCCCAACAGATATATACTTGAACACACACACACGTAGGTATAGACTGATGACTTTCCGATCAGTGATCAATACGTTAACAGTATATATCCACCAATCAGCAGAACAGCCACTACTGCTGAACTAGCAGAAGGAAAAGCATGTGTTTGTGTGTGTGTGTGGATGTTTGCATGTTGCTCTAATATACATTAAAGTAAAATTCCCTTACAAGGCAAGTACAAGGCAACAGTGGCAATCCAAAACATTAACTGTGACAATTCACTTTGCAATAAGAATCGCACGCGTGCTATAATGTAGTATGGCACGTTTAGAGCTACTCTGTCAAAGCTAATTCCCTATTCTGTTAATCTCTCAAGCCAGATTCTTCTCCCTCTCTATCGTTCTCTCTCTCTCTCTCTCTTTGTCTGCCTCTATTGCTCTCTCTCCATCAACATGTTTGTTATTCAAGGAGAGAGAATCAAGCGTAAGTCATTTGTCAAACTGAGATAGAGGACGGAAAAAAACAACAGCCACAAAGTGAATGCGTTTTTACCCCACCCCCCTTTCCATTTTTCATCCCATGACTCAACAGGGGGTTGCACAAAGACACAAAAGTCCCGATTAAAAACATTTCCACTTTTGAGAGGTTTCACTCCCAAATGCTACAAATTCATTTCGAAAACTAATTGCCATCGCTTTGTATTTGTGATTCAATCATCAAAACCAGAATTAGTTGTCAAGCAAAAGTCTTAAGATGACTAACAACATGATTGTTAGCCCAGAATGTGCTGCATTTTCATTCCAACAATCATTTGTAATATGTCAATTACGTGACATGGCGAATGTTCAATTTTAATTTTTTTCCTCCACATTAGTAAATTCAGAAGTCTGAGGTTTGAATATGCAAAAATGTAAAACACTTGGAACTGAAAAACTCTCTTAGGGATAATAAAGATGAATTTCAATTGAGTTAATGACTCAGTTAAGTCAGGTGAGATTGGTGGTTGGGTTACCTTACAGTAGAACCTGACACTTCCATTATCACTCAGCTGAACTATAGGGTAAGCCAAACTCTATGTCAGATAGCAGCCCAGACAGTTCAATGGATACTGAAATTTCAATATCAACATTTAACATCACATTTTAGACATTTATCCAGTGTAACATCAGCTCCAGTTACTAGATTACCAACATTATAAGGAACCAGCAAGGAATATGATGCAGAGGAGAAAAGGAAGAAGTATTATTTGAGGAGCGGATTTTGTAGCTTAAAAAAAAAAAAAGAAAAAAAAAAAAAAAAAAGTAACCTGTCCATTAATGACTTTGAATGATCAGCTTCCCGAACAGTTTCAGGACCAGGTAGGACAAAAAGCCTGCTAGTGTTCAACATGACTAAGGAGATGAGATGAGTTTTTCTCCAAAATGAGAAATCAACCATATGAGAAAAGTGACGACTTTTCTTATAAAATAGAGCATTATTTTACTTCTAAAACGGTAGGTAACTTGCGTCTAACAGTTTCATATTGTTTATTGTCGTATAGTTGTTTATTGAGAAGTAACAATAAAGAAACCTTGAATCTTGCCTGGATTTTCTAGACTTTAAAGGTTGTAAATGATACTTTATGCAATGACTTATTCACAAAATATGAACTGCAGCGTTTCGGAAATTAATTCTTGCTTTTAAGTCTTTAATCTGTCATCTTTCTTTGCAAGGCACTTATCATATTTTTTGGGGGGAAAGTTTCTGCATTCAGTAACACTGAAAAACATTTGTTAGCACAGCAGCATTCCTTACTGCAACTGTTGCCGCAAGCTAACTCATTAGCTGGACCACATTAGTTTCAGTGGAGGGAAAAAAAGCTAACAATGCTAACAAGTAGTCTTTAGTGTATTTAAGGGACAAACATAGAATGTTAACAAGTTAGCTCTAAAGCTTCTGTTTTTAATGAGGAAAGCTAGCAGTGCTAACAAGTTGTCTTAACTGTATTTGAAGGGCAGATGGAGAATGCTACCAAGTTAACTCATTAGCAAGAAGCTACTGTTTTCAATGAGGAAAACTAACAATACTGAGCGTATTAAAAGGATGGCAGAAACTTTTACTCAGTAATATGGCATGAGGCTGATAAATAATAACAGAATAAGCCAAAAAAATTCAAGTCACATGTTTAAAAATTGTACAGATGTCCCACCGTCATGGTTGGCGTTGCCGAGCGTCCAGGGCTCGTCCGAGTCGAAGTGTGTGTCTCCGCCGATGCCCGGCCCGGGGAAGTAGGCGTGGGCCAGGAACCCCCCCTCCCCGTCAAATGGAGAGCTGTCTCCGTGGAAACCAGAGGCGAAGAAGATCATGATGTCAGCCTCCTTGCCCTCGTTCTTGATGTCTAAGTATGGCACCTCCTGAGGAGATAAGAGTACAGACACAAGTGGAGTAAAGTTCAATAGATACTACAGCGCAGAACTGAGCAGAGCAGAGCAGAAGTTTGGCTGGTAATGAAAAATTAAATGTCACATTAGTTGTCAGATCAATTCCATCCCTGGTTCTCTTGTATCATTTTGTATGCTTGACTTGGCAGAGGAGTAGTCTAGCTGCTAGTTACATCTCAAATCTTTTAATCCCTTATTGAATTTATTATTCATTATTATATTACTGGTTGTAAAGCTGGTTGCAGCTCTGTTTTAAGAAGGGCAAAACAGATAACGTTAATTATTAGTTTATAACCAAGAAGGTAAGGGGCAGCATGGTCAAACTATCCATAAATTTGATCTGTGATTGCAAATCCTAATGTTTTCATCAGTTTTTCTACTATTCACTTCGCAAAAGATGAATTTGACGGTGATCATTTTTATCAGCTTTTATCTGATGCATTTAAACATAACCAATGAGGATGCGACAATAAGTCAGAGATTTCCACTGTGGTGCTCAGGAGCCAAAGCTGGCAACTCAAGGGAGGCAAAATAAAACACAACGCAATACAGTTCAACATTTTTAAGACTCTCAGGTTTGTCAGCCTTGACTCTCTCTTACCTGGAAGGTGAGCGGCGTGACGGTCTGCCACACATCGAAAGCTTGCCGAATCGCTCTCTGGGTGTCCTTCTCCCCGACTTTAGGGGTGAAGTTAGATATGCTGCGGGACACAAAGAGTGGAGAGAGACAGCAGGGGAGGGCGAGTTTTACTTACTTTACTTTAACATTTGAAATTTACAACCAGCCATTACACTGGTTTCTACACTGCACTTCCCAAAGATCACCTGTCAATCAAACTGTGTCGAGCACTGTGACGTCTCTTTCCTTGAATTTTCTGTTGGTAGAGTTTTGAGTTACTGCACTTGTCTGTTCAGCCATGGTGGTTATTGCTGCTGATGTTAACTACCCAGCTCTTCTTCTGTTTGTTCTGAACCATCTACTGTTGCTGCTGCTGGACATATAAAACACATCACCTATACGGCAGAGGATTTTCCCAGCTACCCGACACCAAGGGCTTAGAGCAACTAATGTAAAATCCCAACACATCTGAATGTTATTGATTTACATCAGTCGGTGGCAGCGAGTAGGGAAACAGACATTACTTTTACTGGCGTTTCACCTTTCACACGGGGTTCCGGTTTTTATAACCCTCAGAATTAGTACTACTCCATTCAGTATTCGATAAGATTATCTGTATCAGTGTAACCTCTGCATTACCTCTGCTGTGAGAGAGGAGCAGCACTTTTTATAACTCATTCCACGCTCACCATATATTACCGAGAAACGCCCTCATGTAGCAGCTTTAAAACCATTTCAAACCTTTGCTATCAATTTCTGACGGACAGTATAAGCGAGAGAAGACGTAATGAGAAAGGGGAGTGTAAGAGCGGAGATGGAGTGAATGGCGGGAG